>OU015501.1:38041339-38043839 GCA_907164885.2 Dolomedes plantarius
TTGTTGATAAGGCTGCAAATAACTTCGTGCCCAAAACATTTACACTTCTATGTATGTGTGTATATATATGTATATATGTATGTATATATATATGTATATGTATTATTTGTATATGTATATATATGTGTATATGTATATATAAGTGTATATATAAGTATATGTATATATATATATATATGTGTGTATATGTGTATATATATGTATATGTGTATATATATATATGTATATATATGTATGTATATACAGTCGAACCTCCATATATCGAAGTAGCAAATTTCCGGAAAAAAATTCGATATATAGAATTGAGCTTAGTTTTATCATAATTCTCCTAAAAAAATTAAAGCTAATTTTCGTATACGAAACTCCATTTCTAATTTATCTGCGAATCCCATTAAATGAAAGTTAAGAACTAAAAAATGAATTAACATGAAAAATTTATTGAGTACTACATACCTTTAAAAACAACAATCCAGACAGTGGTTACAATGATCACAGCTACATTCTTTTTAAAAAAAACTACGAATATCTTGCTTAACAGCCAGTTTTGCGGAAAGTTCAAAGAAATGTTCGCATTTATTCAGTCCACTAAAAATTAATGAGGGATATTTTCGGCGAATTGAAGTCCACGACGTATTGTTTCAAATGACAAAAATTGGGAGTTTTTATTCTAAAGTGGAATAAAATCTCCCAATTTGTCTTGAAAAAATTTCGATATATAGAGATTTTTTCGATATATAGAAACAATTTTTCTATGTAATGAACATGGAGATTTGCTAAGAGTTCGATATATAGAAAATTTCGATATGTGGAAGTTTGATATATGGAGGTTCGACTGTATATGTGTATATATATGTATATATATGTATATATATTTTATGTATATGTATTATATGTATATGTATATATATTTGTATATGTATATATGTGTATATATGTATATGTATATATGTATGTATATCCTCTTCAGACCTGAACCAAAAATATCTTTAAAAAAAATTTTTTTTGGACTTGTTTGAGTAAGTTATAGGTCAAAATGCTCACCATGAAAAAAAATTTCATTTCTGTGCACAGTAATTAATTAATTAATTAAGGTACACATATGTGTACCTCAGGTCTTAAACTGGATAAACCGTAGTTACCAAAGCTTACAATAGCTATAATGTATTTTAGGAAAGATAAGGTTTTATGAGTTGTTTTATGATGTTTATACAGAAATACAATACAAAATTGATTGAATATAAAAAAATTATGAAAAAAGACAGAAATTTATTAATATAAGCGATTAATTAATGGTTTAATCTTAAAACTCATGGATATAAAAAGTACAAAATGTTGACTACACGTGTAAGAAATTATTATCTAAATATTATATTTTTCAAAACAATTGTTCTTCAGTAAGCACAAATAAACATTGCATTTCGTACAAATAACTCAACTTCTTCATTTGCAATTTGGATGACGGCATTTCGATGCATTCTTATCTTCCATATATCTAGGAAAATGTCCCACATTGTCCAGCCTGACTTCTTTTGCTGGTTGTTCTACAACTTTTCTTCGTTTTATTTTAGGTGTACATGGGGTATTTTCATTTGGTTCGGCTAACACCTTTCGAGGCCTTCCAACTGTTTTTGGACTCCCTTCATACCTCAAAAGGGCATGAGCTATATGTAGGCGGTATTGTAGAAGGGACATATATTTTTTCAAATTTTTGGCTCTGTTGTCCCGGACATAGTATACCCAAAAGTTGGAAATTATCAAGTCTATAAAATGATTGAAAAGTCTGACAGGCCATTTCTTTGTTCTGATCGAACAGCGATAGTAAGCAATATACCGATCACACAGATCTGTGCCGCCCATAGATATGTTATAATCTTTTACTATGGCTGGTTGTGGAACATCAGTTCTCTTTTTTTCTTCTTTGACCACCTCTGGCAAATGTTGTTGGGTTCGCTTCCTACACAAGTGGACATAAATGTAACGGCTTTATTGTCCTTCCATTTTATGATATAAATTTTGTTATCATCTCTAACTATTTCATACCTTTCACCTCTTTTCAAGTCGCTATCTTTTTTCAATATGCCTGTTGCATCTCCAGCTCTGTTTGATATTAAAGTACCTGTTATAAAAATATTATTTTCTATCAGATATTCTGCACATCTAATACTTGTGAAATATCTATCAGTGTAAATTATGTGACTTGAGTATTGAGGTACACTAGCAACCAATAATTTCACTATCCCCCCCATCTAGGCCATTAAAATTATTTTAATAGAACAGCAGTAAATAACATAGTATTAAATATTTTTATTTTGCAACAATAAATATTGAGAGAAAAAAAGATCTTCATTGGTCTCTCAATGCAAAATTCCAAAGATAGTATCTACGCCTGAATCAGCCATTAGGACGAAGGTACACATACGTGGACTTTTGTAAAGCAATCCATAATAACTGGTAATAGTAAAAAAACTTGAAACACTATACTATTTTGCAACAATAAGAA
>OU015501.1:38048839-38238759 GCA_907164885.2 Dolomedes plantarius
GGCGAACTTACGTGTGAGCAAGCTACGTAAAACTGACCGTGGGAGAAACAGCTTTCTCGTAAATATTCCCCCGCATATTTTAAAGTTTGGCCTTGGGACTTATTTATTGTCATGGCGAAGCATATTTTGAGAGGAAATTACAGTTTTTATATATAGATTTAATTTAATATCCATAAAACATACTAATTTGAACTAAATTTAAGAAAAATTCCATCTCAATTAGTCTAGTGGTTAAATTTTATCTTTTACTGTATTTTAATATTTTCTTTGTCAATTAATTTCGTTGTTATGCACGTGACGCAAAATTAATTTAATGTATCACAAAAAGAAAAGAGATCTCGTGATCCGCATTTAATAAATTAAAGTCAAAACTTTCCAAGCGATTACTGTTTTGGAAGGTAATGTTCTGCTAATTTCCAGTAAAAGCTAAAATCATTTGAAAACCACTCACCAGTGTTCCACTCACACGGAACACTAAAAACCCCTGAAAGAATGCAAGAATAAAACGTTTAAAAAATATAAATCTATTAATTTAAATAATTAAACACACACAAATGTATAAATTTCACAAAAGTTTACTTAAATTCTTTAATCTGTCTACATGTCCAGTATAGAAATATTTTCGGGCATTTACAGAACATGGTATATTTCACTTTTGAAAACACGCATTAAATGAGCATCATCTCAATGAGAAATTTCAGAAATGAGCATGGCAATGAAGATCGTGTGTTTACAAACAACAGCAGTAACCGAAATGTGTTAAAATATAAATTTTAAGAGTATTATGGTAGTGAGTTGTGTATATAAATAAAAACTTTCCAAACGATTACTGTTTTGGAAGCTAATGTTCTGCTAATTTCCAGTAAAAGTTAAAATCATTTGAAAACCACACACCAGTGTTCCACTCACATGCAACACTATAAAACTGAATTACAGTACTCTACGTTTATATGGGCATTGAAAATTGTGGTTAGTAGAGGGCAATACAGGACAATCCACGCATTGTCTATAGACACTTGCTATCTTTGGCTATTATTTGATCCGTAATATCTGCCTCATATGCCGTATGTTTCTAAACACCATTCCCGAATGAAGAAATCGTGTAGAGGAGACTTCAGCAACATGTGGACAGAGACAGTTGTTTTGTGACAACTGACTGAAGTGGTGTCATCTTTGGCTATTATTTGATCTGTAATATCTGTCTCATATGCCGTATGTTTCTAAACACCATTCCCATATGAACCACAGCCTAATTCCTTTAAAATGGAACAAAATGAGTAACTCCAGTTAACCATGTAATCCAGTACTGCTACAGGGGCATCAAAATGTGAGAATACAGAGTTTAAATCAGCCAAAACTGCAATTATGGTGTACATATGACACCTAACTTCTCCAAAAATCTTTGCCTTTGTGATGAGACTCATAAGTGATTTTTCTTTTTGATGAAACACTCTTGCTAACAAATCATGACGATCCTGTGGTTTTTGTCCAACTATTCTTTGCTGCTGTTGTCTGATTTCTTCCTGTCTCGCTTCTCTTTCCGGGGTAAAGATTCGAAAAATCATTTGGAAAAAGCTGAAAAGTAAACAATACCAAATCAATTTAAAAACTAAATACAGTATAAATAATGTAGAAAAAATAACAGTATAAATAACACAGTATGAATAAAAAGTCCAGGCTGCGACCAGATATGCTCAGGCCAATAATACAAAAAATTTTTTAAATCGTAGTAAGCAATGAAAAAAATTTTACACACTTCAATAATAGCAAAACAAAACATGATGGTAAAATAGAAAGGAAACTTAAAACAGAAGTAAGAAGTTAAATTCTAAAAATATAAATGAGGTATAAATCAGCTATCGATTCTAATTTATGAATCATTTATCAGGACATGAAAAAATTACTGCATGTAAAAAAAATTAACCTTACCTCCATTAATTTCAACAATTCTTGACAATAAATCTTGTTAACCTAAACTGTTATTTGTGTTTTTCTTTAACTTAAAAAAGTTATGTTCACAAAATATGACAATTAAGAAAAAGATATCATCGGGAAAAAATAAATCATGCTACTTAAGAAAGTCATACCACAAATTTATATAAAATTAATGTGCAACTATATTTGACGTACAAAATAATGCATATGTAATACATTGATACCATGTTTTAACATAAAAAATTTCCACAATCAAAAGCTAAAATTAGTTTAAAATATTAGCTTTAGGATTTTGTGCAGAATGATAGGTGTTTTAGCTAAATTTCATTAAAAATTATTTCAAATTGATCAATTTATAAAAAAGGTATGCTATTTACAGGTAAGTTTTTGTTTCTTTTTTTGATTTTTAAGTGCTATTTTAGCATAAAAGACCAAAAAAACCTTAACAAAATTATTTTTTCTCAAAGCTAAACACAAACATAATTAACAGTTGTTTAAAAACACCCCTGGTAAACATTGTTAAGTTTTGAAGTATTAGAATGATAATAAAAAATATTCCAGAATTTCAGACAGAAGCATAAAAAGAAAGAATAAGCAAAAAAGTAACTAAATTAAACAAAAATTGACAGAATACAGAAAAGGTAAACACCGGCAAAAGTAAATAAAACGTTTCCTTGTGCGCATGCGTAGTTCTTATGAATGATTGATTCCAACGCCTTGGTACCGCGTTGTACTTGAGTACCGTTGGAAGAACCGCGTATAAAATTTGTGTTGAAGTATCGTTCTTTAAAATTCAATTGAAAACCGAAATTTTAAGATAGAGACTTGAAATGAGGTTTATATGAATGAGAAAGCTTTCATCTTCCAGATGATGTAAATATTTTCTTTGTAAGATAAAAACTTGAAGAGCATCGACCATAGATCCTCAGAAGTGTGTAAATTTCTCGAAAAAGTGGGTTTTATATTTTGATGAAAATATTAGTCTGTTTTAAATTATTTTTAAAACAAATGAGGTCTTGTTTGAAGGAGAAATGTCTGTAGTCTTAGATTGTAAAAAGATCTTTTTAAAAAGTAAACAATAGAAATAAACAAAATTAAAATTCAAGCATAGACTGCTAAACCACTATAACATAAAACATATTCTGCAAAGAAAACATTTTCAATAAAGGATAGCGCAGAAGCTTCATATCCCCATAATGAAAAAACAACAAATAAATAATCCAACAGATATAGATAAAAAAATTATACTAAAATAGACAAGAAAGAAACAGAAATCAAGCACTCTGGGCATCCACGCACCAACGGCAAGATTCTGTATAAGTGCCGGAACTGAACCATAAAACGACAGAGGTAATCGACAGGTCTCGTCATCAGGGAGCCTAACCATGTCAATTACCTCAAGGGGCACTTTCTGAATAGGATGCAGGTAAGCCCAAAAGACATCCCAAGGCCCCGAGTCCCCCAAAGAAGCAATTAGTCAAGAAAAAAATGAAAAGACAAACACAACTTACTGTATGGGCTCAATGCACCTTAAAAGCAAGCACACAAAAATCCTAATGCCAAGTAATCGGTGCCTACACACCCTAATTCCGTAAGTGACGGTTATGGCGAAACAGCAGCCAGTTCTATCCTAAAGGTTACGTCATTGTAACATTACTATAGCTCCATCCCCCATTACAACTTACCAAATGAAAACACAAATACTATTCTAAACATCTTTAAAAATTCCTGAGTCTAAATGCCATTTTTTTAAAACTTTTAAATTATCAAAATTTTTAGGGAAATCGTTTTTCCTTAAGTTTTCCTCGAAAATGCTACATGCCTCCAAAAAATCCCCAGCGTTGTTACATATGTTTTTTATTCTGTAAAGTTGTGAGTAAAAAATATTATTATAATAAATTTTATAGTTTAAGTTGCTATGGAAATTGGTAAAAGTAATAACCTCGAAGTTAAAATCTAACCTTTTATCATAAATCCCTATTTTTATTTCCCTATTTTGAATTTTAATTTTTAAATCCAGATAAGTCGCACAAAGATTATTTTCGTTAGTCTGGTTTAAAGTAAGTTCCTTTGGGTAGATTTGATTAAGAAACTCCAAATCGTTACAGTTAAAAATTATGAGGTCATCAATATATCTAAATCCGGTAATATTATTTGAGTTAAGAAATTTAGTTTCGTAAAAATGTAAGAATAGGTTGGCAAATGCACTAGAGTAGCTATTTCCCATAGGTATACCCTTTATCTGTTTAAAGAAACATAAGCCGTTAAAGAAATAGTTTTCAAAAATATTAAATTTACATAAATCAATCCAGTCACATTTTAAGATTAAAGTACTATCTAAATAAGCATCATAGATTTCTGAACATATAATCATTAAATTATCATGCGGAATACTGGTAAACAGGTTTTCAAAATCAAACGTGTATATGCTATCTATATTTTTACTTTTTAAAAATTGTAGAATATCCTGGTTATTATTTATAATAAAGCTATTTTCGGTAACCTTAATTTTATTTAGAATAATTTTTAAATAGCTAAAGAACTTTTTACTGAACAAAGTGTTATAACAATTTGTACTGCATGTAACAAACCTAAATTTAGTAGGTACTTTATGGAATTTAATTGTAGGAAACATGTAAGGGTATTTTATGCTATTAATCTTAAACTTAAATTTTTTTCTAAAAGCTAAAATCCTATTATCTATTTCTTTTTTGGTAAGGTTAATTTTTTGATAGGTATTATTTGAGTTGTATTCCCTAGAAATTAACTGCTTAAAATAATCTTTACACATAAAACCAAAGTTATTTGCTGCCTTATCAACAACCGTAATAATAAACTTATTTTTTAAACCTTTAATTTTACTGTATAGAACTTTGTTTAAAAAGAAACCCTTCTTGTCCTCCATACCAAACGCTTCATAATTCCTTTTTATATCCTGTAAAATATGTACCTTCCACTCCATAAAATCTTCGATAGGCCAATTGTACTTCCTTGCTAATTTTATAATAAAGTAGTCTAAATCTTTAGTGATAGAACTTATAATTTGCTTTAAATTTACAATATTTCTTACCCTAAATTTTGAGCCCTTACGTAGAACTTCCCTCAACCTAACATCTTTAACAATATTAAGATCCCCTGTAACGATATGCCCCAAAGTTGGATTTACAAAGTTTTTAAACTCCTCAATATGACAATTACAATCAGAATTAGAAATTTTGCCTAAGTTATGACAATAAAAGTTATAGTTGCAGATTAAGTCCCTTAACGTTTTTTGATATTTAAAAGCAATAGCAATTTTCCCACAATCCTTGATTGGTAATAATTTAGAATTATTATGTACAATAGTAGGTAGTTTTAAATACTCGAAATCTTTATCTAGAAAGTTAATAGTACAGTACTCTACCCCTATGTCCCTTCCCCTCTTAGCATCCAAATTAGTCAGGTTAAGCTTGTATTTAATTCAATCTAAAATTATTAGTTTTGTAAATCTCGAAAAAATTTAATTGAAGATAAATGATGTTTAATTACCCACCTTAAACCAGAATTTTTTTGGTTGAATAAAAAATGTTTAATTATTTTAATGTTCTTAAAATCAATAAATAAATTACAAACCCTTTGCAGATCATCCAGTTTCAATTTTGTTTTTAAACTTTTTCTACCTTTCCCTCTTTTACCCCTATAGTTAGAAAGTATATAATTAAACCTATCAATAACCATGAATTTTTTTATAAACGCAGTTATTATCTAAATCCACCGGTCCTTCCCCGTTAAGCTTACTGTTTAAACCATACGGAAATAGTGTTACAAATATATAAATTTTCAAAATCCAACCTTTTATTTAAATCATTAATCTCATCAATAATATATAATTTAGCCTGCTCGAAGTTATGTACTTGAAAGTGTAAAAGTTCATAATCAAAAGAAGTTTTATCTTTAAAATTTTTTATTGCAGACCTATGGCTATTAACCCTTTTATTAAACTCAGTCCCCGTTTGCCCAATATAGCATAAATTGCATTCTTGACACTCTATAATTTAAATTAATCCCTTACACTTACAGAACAAATCACTATTGCCTGAACCAACCCCCACTTGACCACTGTTCGCCATAGGGCACGTAAGACACCTTTTATCTTTGCATTTAGCATATTTTTTGAGTTTTAAATTATATAAACGTAACAGTTGTTCAGGTAACTTATTAACCACCACACTCCCCTGAACAAGACGTGCAGCAGGGCTCCTTGTTACAGAACGCGACGAGCCATGTCCCATAAAAAAAAAAAAAAAGAAAAAACCCTGCTTTTTTTTTTATGGGACATGGCTCGTCGCGTTCTGTAACAAGTATCTGCATTTAGGGGTGGTTCTGCGCCAGGTTTACTTTAAAATTTTCAATGATTAATATTTTCTTCTTACCTAGCTTAATGAAGCTGTTGATAATGATGGTTGTATTTAAAGAATTCGCTACAGATATTGCTGAAATATCGTTAATCACAGTTATATTAGACTGTTTACTTAGAATGTGGGCATATAAACATATTCCTTTACTGGGAAAAACTCCATCAGTATAATTAGTAGGTAAAAATCATAAAATGGTTTAGAAAAGTAGGCACCTAATATGAACAGCCTGGGAGCTAGAGAACAAACATATCACTGGTGAACCTGTTTTTTTCACAGCATTTATATTCCATGTATATTTAATCTATTTTATTAACTCATTTTTCAAGCCATATGCATTTTTTTAAAAAAGAAATTTCTATTATTTTCTGGTTTGAGTTTCTTTTTTAAACATTGTCAGAAAGTCACTTTGAACTTCTGAACGAAATTTCTGCTGTCATTACAGTTAACTTAAAAAAAAATATAAAGTGTTAAAAAGTTGATTGGAAAATATATAACTTATCTGAGGTGAAAGTTTTTCATTTTAGGCTATGTTAATGAGTTTGATTAATGATTGGTTTAAACTTGACCAAAATTTGATATAATTCTGAGTCTCAAAAGTTTTGAGTGTATTTGGTTTGATATTATGAAGAAATCTAGTATATATTTAAAAAATTATATTTTTTTTATAAAATGGGAAGTCAAATTTTCTTTACCTGAAGAATCAAAAAGTTTGCTAATTGTGTTTTGGATGTCTTTAGTTCTCGAGTGCTTGGTTTTTAAAATATAAATCCTTTAATTTCAAATCTGTGTACCTCCTATTTATAACTACTGATTTTTAGAGATTTCTTTTATTCTTTTCCCTTTAAGTTAGCTATTTCAACACAGTTATGATTCTTCTAAATTAAAATTTTTGCAGTGTGTATATTGCTTAATAAATTTAGTTTTTTCAAACAGCTAATAAATTGGGATCTGATAGGTTTTTAAAATTGCATTGTTATAAAACTAGCAGTGAGTTGACTTAAGTTTATTTTACATTGCCTAAATAGTGGAAATTTGATAAGATTTCTTGAATGTGTTACAAAACACTTATTTTTTTCAGTTATATAAATTTAAAATTGTGGAATTAAAGGCATTTTTTGCAAATTATTTAAATAAATACTCATAGCTTGATAGATTCATAAATGCAGATAGTACAAGTACTGATGTATTCAATGTAATTTTGGACTAAATTTACATACTGGTCTCAAAGATATTGATTGTGTAAATGATTATGACAGTTATTAGAAACAGAATAGTTTCTTCCTTTTATTTCAGAGAGGAATTTTTTTCTTATTATTTTAAATAGTTAAAACTATTAATGATCATTCTGAGTAATGCTATTTTGGCTCGCCTTAACAGACTTTTCTAATCTATGCTTGACCAGATAAAACTTTCAGCTTCTTGTATACAATCTGTATCCAATGTAGCTTTATAATGTTGAGTTTTAAATATGTAATTTAAGTTTTAATTCTCTTAATTAATCAGAGGATAATTATTTCTGTTAACATTAAAAAAAATGTAGTTGTAAAATGTTAGTTAATTAAAATGTTATACCATTAAATTTTATTTTTCAGGTTAATTTATGTGTATATGGTAGCTGGGTCTTCCTCAGGGATCCATTATGTAAACCATAAGAGGCGTTGTCTCCAGATGTTCAGCAGTAACAATCCATTCTCATTTGAAGCTACTTATGCCTCAGCAAGTTATTCAGGTAGAGTAATCCCTGTATTAAACTATCCTTTTTTATTTCTAATTGATTTCTTCCAATGTTAATTCATTGACTACCTTGAGTTAAAACCTATTGTGTTTGAATAAATGCTTATAAATAAACTTCTAATTCTTTATAAGGCCTCTGCCTCTGATTTTAAAATGTTGGAATAAAGAGAGTCTTGCTGTATTTACTTTATTTGGTTAAACTATCAATTCAAAACCTTTGTTTGATTTTTGTTTTATCAAGCTTTTTCACCAAAAATTATATTTTATCTGTTTCTATTCAGCAGTAAAATTATTTTACTTCTTATAATTTTCCCCTTTATTATATCACTGGTAAATAGGATTGTATTGCAGTAATTTTCTTCAATAATACTTTTTGATAGTTTTTTACTTTGTGTTACTTTTTCCCCCCCTTCTCTTGTTTAATTGGTGATAACTTCCTATTATAACTGTATGAACTTGGGATATAACTCTTGTTTTCCTTCAACAACTGCATATGCATACTTTATTTAAAATGACTATAGAAAAAAAAAATGTATTACTTAGTTTTTCATTTTATGTATTTCATATGTTTTCATTGCTTTTTGTATATCTAGAGAATTTACATTTATTTTCTTAAAGGAATTTAAAAATTTATGTGGATTTTTTTAACATGGGTTCTTTCCTGAATTTGTATGAATTCAGTTAATTTGTCAAAGGATTCAAACCATGATTTATCAAAGGCGTTGACTATGACTTTGAGGTAGTGATGAGCCGTGATTGTGGTGGTCGGGTCTGGATTTGTGTCTGGACAGTGGGATTGCCGTCATGGCGACCGGAATTTAGTAGCGAAATTTGCCGTATAAGCCGTTTGGGCTCTGGCCGGCATAAATTTATGAATCTTTATCAGGATTCAAGTTTCAATCCTCTTAGCATTTAAAGTGATTCTCATAAGTTTTGATTAGTTTAATCTAGTAATAAACTTTATTGGTTTTTGAATTTAGTTTATAAAATATTCTTTTTTTTATGAATATGGATTAAACAATTTTCAGTGCCCCTTTTTTTGTCAGTAAAATTGATAAAATTGCAACTTAGTATATTCAAGAGAGCAACTATTTTATAATATTGATTTGAAATTTCAATAAAAGTTTTAAAGAAAAACAATTTAAAGAAAGTATATTATCATTATATCATAATTAGTATGATATGAACATAAACTAATGAACATATACTTTCATATTAACGTATACTATATAAAAGTATATCACAATTTAAAGAAAGTTTATTTCATGGTAGAAAATGTACCTTTATGTTAGTATAAAACATAACTATAAGCCAGTTTCAAAGAATAAATTGTTTTCAAAAAGTTCTTTATCATAGCCAAAAAATATATTCATAATTCATTTTCAAAAATTTTTAGATAAATGTATGATACATAAAAGCAGAAATCACTTTTTAAAAATTGTGTTTGGTAGAGGTATGAATGTTTTTTGAATAATTGTGTTTTTTATGTTAAGTATATGTTAAAAAAAAAAAAAAGGTTAGTTTTTTTTAAAAGACGATATTTTAATACTCTGAGCTGTTTCTGATTAAATGTATTTTTGTTATGATTATCTGAGAATTTTCCAATTAAAAATGAGATGTCAGTCAGGATATTTCAGCATTGTTACATACAATCTGTTTCTGTGATATATGTATGAGTGTATGAATTTTCATTGATTTCTTTATGAAATCATATTTTAAGCTTTTATTTCAGTTTCTTGATTAATCATTATCTTATTAAATTTTGAAGTAGTTGATAGAATGCCTAACAGAATATAGAATTTCAAAATGTAACCAGACCTGTAACTAGATCTGACTATTTCAGCATTGTTATAGCAATAAATTTGACTGCTTATTTCCCTCACGTTGAATTCTTTTAATTTTTCATCTTAAAGTATTTCAGCGTTAAGTGCAGTACATGATCAGTATATCAATGATAACACCCATGTTAAACATTTATATAAAATATAAAATTTAACATGTAGAAGTAAGTTTTCTAATTTTAATGTTTAATGTTTGATTAAGCATTTTTATTATGCATTTTATTGGCAAATTTGAAAAGAATAGTTAATGACTAGATATTTAAACTAAGGGGTACTCAAACTGCAGCCTACCAAGCTTTTATGTGCAGTCTAAAATACTCACACTTATTATCAGTCAGGTAAATTTATAAACAATTTCAGAAACTTGAGCCTGAAAAATAAAAAAAACTATACAAAATGTGCCACTTACTACTCATGTTTGCATCAATGTATCTTTGAGAATCATCCTATTCCAAAATGAAATATGCAGAGAATGTACATAGAAATCAGCTTACTGATTCTTACCTTGGTGACTTATTGAGAGTAGCCTGTATCAAGCAGTGGCATACCCAGGATTTTTTTCTTGGGGGGGGGGCGGCGAGATGAATGGATAAAAATATTTGAAATGCAAAATCAATATTCATAATGCAATTTCTATTTTTTTGGGGGCGGGCAGGGACTCTTGATACTGAGATTTAGGTACCTAGGGTTCCACAACAATGAATCTTGGGGAATTTTTCTGCTATGAATAATAATGACAGTGAGTATTGATTCTGTTTAGGAAGAAATTTAAGAAAATCAATGTGTAAAAAATCATGCTTTGTTGGCCTGGATTCAATAAAATTAAATAATAGAATGTAAAAAGTTAATTATACAATTCTTGTTACAAATAAGAAACAAAGAATATTGATTTGCAATTTCAATTTTCATTTTTATTCAGTAAAAGTATAAATGCTAAAACTATGTAATCTGTGCATACTCCTCAAAAGAGATCTGGTTTTGTAAATGTGTAATGTTCTTATTTTAACTCTCATCATACAACTTCTCTTTAGTGGTTAATTAAGTTTGTTTATAGAGTATTTTTATTTCACTTTCAGGAATAAAATGTGTTTTGAAATCCCACCAGTCATGCTGTGTACAAGCTTTTTGGGGAGTACCTATATACCCACTTTTTGAGCTACTACATGGAGATTGGCAGTCTTTGAGAAATGCTATAGTTACCCATATTCCTGCTGAAAAATTTAGCAGTAAATGTGTTTGTGCTAATGATCCATTTCTGTATCCTTTTTAATAGCATGATAAATCAATAATATTTTGATACATCCATTATGTGTCTGTCGAAATGTGAGTTAGATTAGTTAGTACTGTAGTTCAATTATTTTTTTTTTGAGTTTATGAAACTGTATGAAACTTGGATAGTAATTGATACATAAATATGATCAATTACTATCCAAGTTTTGCATTGATACTGACCATAAGTGCAAAACAGATGTGTCAGACAGATGTGTCAGATGCACCCTCCTGCCAAGTTTGGCGTATTTGTGTATGGTGTGATAACCATGCGATTTTGGTGAGATTTTGCTTTTGTGGCAACCCAGTTTGAATGGTTATTTAGTCGTGCGGACTTGTGGCCATTGTTTGTTTATTATGTTGTTTATTATGGTGGCCGTGTTGTTGCAAAATATCAATGATGTATTTTGGACAGTATTAGATGTAGATTTTCGAGACATAGGCATACTGTTGGGGTTGTTAGGGATATAAAGTGGAGGAATTTAAAATTTCTGTTAAAAGCTTTGAACAATCTTTTGTATTTTTTCAGGCTATTTCTGCTGTGCTTTTTTCTCACGCATGTGTCATTGCTATTTTGTAATCTAGCAAATTTATTGGCTAAATGAGGTTTTTAGCATATTATTTGAAATTAACTGTTAATTTAAACAGTTAATTTAGATGTGGTTTGATGGACTTGCAGGTTGGTTTCTACGTTTGAGTTTTGGAAAGCGTTATGGTTGATTTAAAAATGCGGCTGTTTTGAATACATTTGTAATACGTCTGAGTAAGATAATGATATTTTCTTTTGACAAAATTAGATTCATAAATTTCTTCCCTTCCAAGGTAAATGTTGTTTTGTGTCTTATAGAGTGTAGTTTGTAGAAAAATGAGTGACATGTTTCAATTGAGGTTGTTGTTTAGGATGTATTTTACGGGAAACAGGTGTGTAATAGGTTTTTGTATGGAGATTTGGCATTTACGCCTACAAATCAGTTGCTGGGGTTTCTGTACTGTTTTTGGAAGTTTAATACAGCCAGCGGAAGATATGTTTGTTTGTGCTTCAAATCAGCAGGTAAGGGTTTCTGAAAGTTTAATACACCCAGTAATAAGTTTGTTTTGAAATTATTTTTTATTTCTTGGTTGCTATTGATGTTTTTGTTTACATTTTGCACTTTAAGCCTAACATGTCTGCAGAAACAGGAAAAGTTGGTGCCAAAAATTTTTTGTGCCAACTTATCGCCAAGAGGAGTGCGTCTGACACATATGTTCCAAACAGATGCTTGAAACCCATGGTGTTATGTTCCAATGAAACCCCCATAAAACAAAAATACAATAATACAATATAAAAATACAATAATACAATATAAAAATACAATAATACAATAATACAAAATACAATATACATAATAATACAAAATACAATAATAATACAAAATACAATATACATATAATAATACAAAATACAATATACATATACAATAATACAATAATACAAAAATACAATATACATAAATTACAAAAAATTGCTTGTTTAACCTTACATATTATAAACATGTTTAGAATCTTATATTGGCCTACATTTTTGCAAAGTAATTTTAGCACAGTTTAAACAAATTAAAGACTGATAAATATTGTGCATTACTTATTAAGTACGATAGTGAAAAAGAAAAGCATGATTTTTTTTTGTTTGTTCTTGCACCTTTTTCAAGTAAAAGCATAATAATTCAGATTTCTGTATCAAATGAAGATAAAATGTTTGTGAAGAATTTTTAATGAAGTGTATGGATGAAAGTGCTGCAGACAAAGATGATAAAAAAATTCTGGATTTATACAAAAATTTTATAAGGAATTGTTCTTCAGTAATAAATAATCTAATATTTTTCTAGTGTTCTATTTAGCATGTGGAATGCTTTGTTTATTTCTAAAATGTTGAGTGAAATTTCAATGAAAAGAATTTGAGAATTTTTAATAAGATTGATTGTTGGTACATCATTGTTTATGATTAAGTTGTACAATAATGTAATTATGATTTTTGTGCCAAATCAGTTTTTATTACAAACTGTTAATAGAACTATTGCACTGTTAGTTATGCAGTTATTTTATTGTTTCTGATAATTATTTTTGGCACCTTAATACTATAAGAGATTTTCATTTCTTTGTGATGTTTTAATTTGTAAAATGAGAAATAATGGTGGAATTTGTAAATTGCTTTCTTATATAGTCAGTGCTAGTTTAGCTTCCTTTATAATTCCAACTGTCATTAATAGTATAACATCACAACTATGTCTCTGTGTTCGTATGGTCATTAATCACATTTTAATTCATACTTGTATCTTTGAGATTTGTAACTATAATGTAAATCATATTTTAAAAAAAAAATGGGAAGACAAAATGAAGCTGCTGACCATCTCTCTCATTTTGCTGCCAGCTTTAACATTTAATTTAAAGGTTTTGAAATATTGACTAAACTTACCACATTCTATGCCAAGTTTTTATTTCATTTTTTTTTTAATATTGTAGCTATTAGAAAATGTTACAATGTTTGTGATACAAATCCAATTATGTGGGTATCTCAACTGTTTCTTTAAATCATAGTAGAAAGCACAATAAGTATTTCATTTATAAATCATATTTAAAATAACTGCGCTGGGAGTCTTAACATTTTTGGTTTAATAATTTTAAACTACTTAAACTATTATTTGAATTGACTCTTTTAGGAGGGAAAAAGCAACTGCATGCCTATATTCAGCAAATGAAGCCATCTAGCTGCTAGATGTTTTGCAGGCCTCTCTCTGTTCTCTTATGAGCTAATGTTTTTGCTCTGCCATTCTTACAAACCTCCAAATTTAACAGTTTGAAATTCTTTGGTATAACCCTTTAAAATTCCCTCACTGGGAAAACAATGAAACCCACTGCAATTATTCACACCCCAAAAATAGAGAAGAACAAGCTATTGCTTCTTAAAAGATTCTCATTGTATTGTTTGTTTACCCTCAGTTTCATGTTCATGTCTCCCTTGACACAATGCTCTTAGTTGAAAATCAATAAAGTTTAACAATCTAATAAGTGCATTTTATCTGTTACAATGACTAGGAATAGAATGTATGATCAAAAAATTTCAAACACAATTGCTGTTTGTAAATTAGTGAATGCATGTTATTTGCTCTTTTGTATTGAAAAGTCTGCTGATATGAGATACATCCTTTTAGGCTGAACACTTCCTGATGAGTATATGCCTCAGTTGTCCATTAAGAAATAAATACACATTTATGGCAACAAAACATAAAGAAAAGTTTTAGTAAACATTTATGCCGATTATGAAAATGACCTAAATCAAGAATCTAAAATAAAATAAGTTTATCATTTCTTTCATGTTGCATTCTTTTATATTACTGTAATCTGAAGCAATCTTTGCAAAGTTGTAAAAATTAGATTGAGTTGGTTGTTGCATCATTAAACAGAATTCAGTTAATGTTCAAACTCAAACCTTCAAATATCTCGAAACAAAAAATATGTGACTTAGACCACTTTAATCACTGGCACAATTAATTTGCAATATTAATCTTGTTTTTAAAGGAAAATTAGATTCTGTGTTTTATCTCACTTCAAAAGCCTGTATGTGGGAGATATTTGCTAAATTTTGTAGTGTGTTATACATGTCAATTATCCAATTTCATGCTTAATCAAGTTATTTGATGTTTCAGTATCTGATTTGTATTTGAAAGTAATATGTATATGTGTATATATATATATATATGTATATGTGTATATATATATATATATATATATATATATATGTGTGTATGTGTATATATATATATATATATATATATGTATGTATATGTGTATATGTATGTATATGTGTATATAAATATATGTATGTATTACCTCTATGTTGTTTTATGGTTCAGTTCCGGCACTTATACAGAATCTTGCCGTTGGTGCATGGATGCCGAGAGTGCTTGATTTCTGTTTGTTTTTTGTCTATATTCGTATTATTTTTATCTATCCCTGTTGGATTATTTTTTTGTATTTGAAAGTAATACAAATCTCAAAATTTTATGAGTGTCATTCATAGGGGATGGTTTAATTTATCGTACTACCATCTTTATTTTATGTTCAGATATAAAATAAAATACAATTATCTGAAAATGTAGCTTCAGTTTCAAAGATTAATGCTCCAAAATTTTTATTAAAACTTAAATGAAAATTTTAATCATGTTACTCATTTTTTTTAATTAACCTGTTGTTTTTATTTATATGAAAGTTATTCTGTGCATTTGATTTAAATTTTGTCTATGTCTTGAAATATATTTTTAGTATTTTATCAAACTAGAGATTAACACCTGTTTTTTAATTTAATTATGTATTATTCTTAATACTTTATAAGATTACCTGCAGGTGAAGAAAAAACTATTGAATTTAAGCCACGCTGGCATACAGATGAAGCTACTTTATGTCAAGAAGCAACTTACATGAGGGAAAGTTACCCATTTGTCATCTTGATGGTATTAAACAATAAGGATGCTATTCAGGAATCTTTAGTGGTAATAACATTTTTGATTTTAGGAACTAAATTAAAGTAGTTATTAGTCAGTTCATGTTTTTCTAATGACACTTGATCATGTACTCACTACTTTATATTTAAATTCCTTCCATTCTATGTTGAGTTTGTGGTGAAAATTCAAATTGTAACATGTAGTTTTAAAAGACGAGTTTCCTATTACTTTATTAAAAGATTGAAATCTTTGTTTTTTTGAACTTTAGAATTTTGAGAGATTCTGTATTGTACTGAAACTCTTCTAGTTGTGATTAATTTAATGAAATTTTGCTTGTTACTCAGATTAATAAAGTGTAAATAGATGTTTTCAATGTATTTAAAGCTTTTGAAGCATTGGAAATATTTATTAAGGCCCACTTTATTATTCTGAGTATGATATGGATGTTATTCTTATGTGAAAGATTTTAGATAAATTTTTAGACCTTAGTTTTCTCATATTTTAGGCATTCTTCTAAACTAATAAGTAAATTCTATGCTTTTTATATCTTTGATTCTGTAAAGCAATCTACTGTTTGAGTAAATCTGCTGTTCTCTGTCTTGCATTTATCCATTTTTTCTACGTAAAATATGTACTCTTATTCTACTTTATCTTTAACGGCAACCGATGAAATATTTTATTGTATAAATTTGTGTGGCTGTTTTTTTCACCCTCCAAAATTGTATTTATTTAACATGTTTTTAAGACAGTTTAGAAAAAATTCTTTGTTAGAAAAACAGTTTAGAAAAATATTTTCTATACATTGAAAAATTCAGTTATTAGCAAAAAAGTTCTATTGTCATTATTTGATCATATTGCTTTATACTTTTCAATAATTGAAAATAAGTCAAAAAGTAAGTTGAATTCTGGCAAATAAGTTGAATACTGGCAAGAAAGTAGAAACTTTATTTTTGAAAATTTGTGCACTTTGCAAAGCATTGATTTAAATGAAAATTTTGTAAAACTCTATTAATTTAATTTTAGTTATTGAAATTTTCTCTTCATATATCATGATAATTGTATAGATGACAGCAAGATCTTAGATTGGTTAGAAAGTGTATATGCTTCCAATTTTATTATTTCCTAGAAAATTATTGGAATTTTTTAAATAACAGCAAGAAGTTGAAGGAAAAAAACTTTAAGGATCAACAGTACTTCCTATATATGGAAGATACTATCATAGAAGTCCACTGCATTAGTATCTCTTAAATTAAGTATGAAAGGAAAAAAGTAAAAGTCAAGTGCATCTATTGTAAACTTGAAATCATTTTCAATTAAAAAATATATTCTAAAAATATACTCTAAAAAATATATTCACATAAAATATTCCCAAGTTGTTTTAAATAAAAGAATATTATCATATAGATTTGTGATAACTAACTTGAAATTCTACATTGTTAAAATCAGAATTCATTTTTATCTTGGATGATCTATCATAAATTTTCTATCATGAATTTTGAAACATTTTGTACGATACGAATCTATAGAATCTTAGATTTTTTTGGTGTTTGATAGTATGCTATATGTTAATACATATATGTATTTTGTCATAAATATTTTTAAGATATATACTCATATTTATAATTTTAGACCATCAATTAAATAGGCCATTAAGCATGCTAAAGAGAGCATGGAGATTTTCAGTTAAGTTGTCCTATAAAATATCTTTATTTTTAGTGTATGAAACAGCTTTAAAATTGTTTTATAACAAGGTTTTTCTTTTCTTTTCTTGTGCTTCGTCAACTACTGTAAATATATTATAATTTTATATGAAGAGGTACTTGATGTTATATTGCTAAAATTATTTTGAAATGTGTCGTATACATATTAAATGATGACTTAAATGTTACTAATTATTATTCAATAAATAAATCTCCCCGCCACCTTCCCCCCCTTGATTTTTTGTTATAAATAGGTATATTTAGTATTTAAGGAGGGAGTCTAGTTTCCATTTGTGTATAGAGTATTTATAGAAATGAAAATTTTAAAGATCACTATAAAGGAAATGAGCCAGTTTTTAAGCTCTGTGACTCCATATATCTAAAAAAATAAACATCAGGGAGAAACTTGTCAACATTTTTATTAATTCTTGTGCCAATGTAAGATTATCTTAGTTTTTGTTAGACAATATTTCTTTTATTTTTCTCTCACACAATTTTGTTTTTCTTTTAGGTTGCTATGGCGAGTGTTATTCATATTCCGGATAAAAATCTTATGCTTTATCCACAGTTGATTGGGCAGTATATTAAGCTAGCTTCTGGACATGTTGGACAAATCAAGGTATAACATCCTACTTTCTAATATTAAGTTAAAAAAAGGAATGATGAAACTTTGATTTATTTTCTTTTTACTACAGTAAGGAAGTCATTGGGATGATAACAAAGTATATAATATAAATACACTCTATTATCTTTTTGCACGGTTTTCAAAAGAACATAGTCCAAGGAAAATAACCAATCATTTTTTTTTATATTAACACAGTTTAAAAATCTAAAAAGAATAAAATATTGCATTGCATCGCAGGTTATATTTTGTGCAATGTTATCAGAGAGTATGTAGAGGATTCCACATTAGTTTATAGTAGTGATGATGGAGGAGTAGTTCCACTATCTTCAAGCACAATTCTAGAATGCTTTCAACTAGCCAATAAACTTGGAAATCGTTTTCTTACAAATGATAACAATGTCGAGCGAGGTGTGCTATTCTAATGGGATCTAAAAATGATTATGTCATGTTATGAAGAATCATATAAAGAACTAACAGAAACAAAATCACAGAGTCTGATAACAGAATTCGTATTCAAAACTGCTGAAACTAAAGAAACACAAAATGTCAATTTTATTTAAGATATACTTGTACATACATTGCCATTAAATGTTTCCAGTGATGAGAGGGATTTTTCGTCACCGAAAAACATCAGTAAGCAAGCACATATATTGTCTAGTAGTGACACTGTATGACTGAATATTTATTATATGTGTGTATAAAGGAAAGATAAATTCAATTTATTTTTAACCACTTCCGAGAGTCACACTTTTTCAATTTAAAAAAATAATCTGTATGAACATAATTGAAATAAGATTTGGATTTGCTATGATATATTTATTCAAGTCCAGCAGATTGAATCCAAATTTCATGTGAAAATTAATTTCTTTTTTATTAAGTATATTTGAATGGGACCTATCTCTAATTTTTATGTGTTCATTGTATCTTTTGTTTACATGGTAGTGCATGATTTTTATTATTTTTTTTTGCTATGGTCCCTTGTAAAATGAGAATCGGGTGCTTATATAAAATATGAAATTTATTGACTTATTTCATCTTAATAAATCCATCACAGTGAAACATGAGTGCGCTCTTATTCTTGCTGCAGGGTTCATAGTCTAAGCATGAATGTATGAATAATATAAGGAAATATCTGTTTGAGCTTCCATAAGAATTTACATTTTTCTGTACTTGATAATTAAATGTATTCCATTTTAGGAGCACAAAATGTCTGAAAGTCATATTTGCCAAATCTTCTGGATTCTGTGCATTTTGTTATAAATAAATGAAGCTCAATTTTCTGATATTTTGAGCATTTTTTTTTGTCTGTAGAACTTGTAAATTTTGGCTTAGGCAGTGGGATTTATTTTTGGTCAGTTAGTCAAGGGTTTTTCGATTAAACCAAATAAGTTTCTCATCACAAATCCTACTCTTTGAGTCTATAGAGTTTTAGTCACAAATGAAAAAGTCCCACCATGGTTTTCCCTGACAAAATTTCAAGTTCATATGTCATTCACGAGCTCATTCTCTAACACGATTTTGGGGAAAAAATAAATTAATAAAAAAAGCATATTCTTTTTGACGAATAAGGCTTCATCTTAATTTCATCCTCTCAAAGAAATTAAGTACTAGAAAAAGTTTTTTCCAAGTAAAATAAGATTTTGTTTTTTGAGTGATATTTTGCGACCGAAAAACAACAGAAAATAGGCTTGTTTATTGTCTAGTAGTGACACTGAATGACTGAATGATTGTTATATGTATACATGTATGAATAAAAAGTAAATTCAATTTATTTTTAGCTGTTTGTGACTGTCACACTTTTTCAATTTAAAAAATAACCCCTGTAAACATAATTAAAATAAGATTTGTGGATTTGCTCTTACATATTTATTCATGTACTGTTGACTGAATCCAAATTTCATATGAAAATTAACAATTTATATTTAAATGGAACATGTCTCCAATTTTTGTATGTTCACTATATCTTTTTTTACATTTTTTTTAGCTGGTAGTCTCTGGAATATATCCCCCTTGCAAAAAAATGATCGAGTGTATTATTAATATACTTATCGTCTTTGATTATTATTATTATATTTTTAAGTATTTGTTGACTGTTTTATGTTGTAGAAAATTATTTGCATGGCTTCCCATTGTTGTTTCATTGTTAAAGGTGATTAATTATGATGTAATCAATTAGATCTCATTTTTTTAAAACATGTCATAGTGTATTTTGAGAAGAGAAGGATTATATTTTCATAAATTTTTGCAATTTAAAAATTCTCCACCCTATTAAAACTTACTCTACATAGTGATTCATACTGTTAAAAACTTATGGTTATTGAATCTCTATTTCCAGAACCTAAACATTTTATCTTTCCTATCTGTATAATGCATGTGTTGATGTAATATAGATTTTTTACGGTAAAACTAGGCATTTTGAAGTTAATGATTATGCCGAAAGCGGAAAATTATTTTGAATGTATCCAAAAGACAAAAAAAAGCAGTGTTTTCTAATCGTGTTAGGTAATGGGGAAAAAATATCTAAAATTCTCTTAAAATTAAGATTACAATTTTTTTTACTTAATTTAGTAGAGAACTTGTTGCCTTGGATAAAATATTGATATTATAGAAATCTCAATGAATGAAGCCCAGGTCTCCATTTTGTCTTGTTATGATGATTAAGTTACCTGGATGAATTGTTATGTTTAAAGGTGTAATTTCTGTTGAATTTCATAACTATCAATAAAAAAACTTTGTAGATATATTTTTCAAAGTGTAGCAAATAAAACTGATTTACTCTCTGGTTATCCTCAAAACCATTCAGTGACGTAGCGACCATAACTGGCGCCTGGGGTATGATACGTTTTTGGTGTCCCCCCCCGAAAAACATATAGTAATGCAATATATAGAACTAGAAGGTAACCCATCATTTTGACGTCATAATACTAATAATGACGTCATAATGGAAAAAGTATATGAAAGTTAAAAAATATCCCGAATTATCTAACAATATTGCATTTAATCCACACCTTGTAAAAGCAAACCGTTCCATTATTTTTTATTTATTTAGTTTTTCATGTGATTGGAGTAGTAGACTGCCATCCAGTTTTTTACAGCTCACTACGCGATATGAATACTTGAGCTACTTGATTCATTCACATTCAAGTTTGTTTACTTTCAGAATTCATCGCAAAAATAAACAGATTTTTAAAAACTGTTAAATATACAGCTAAAAGCATCCAATTTTTTTTTAGTTCTGAATGTTTTATAGAAAAATAGGCTGAACAAACGTGATTTGATGGAGATAGTTTTTAGGTAAGAAAAAATTCTGATCCACATCTGAAATTGAAATTAAGCCTAACCGGCTGTTTGTTTACTGAGGGCTTCAATTGAAAGATGAGTACAGCCTGGAAGTGTTATACAGAAACAACGGCTATTATATATATAATTAGTTATTTTAGGACCATTTGGCACCCCACTGCGAGTGGTGCCCAGGGCATAATAGAACCCCTTGCCCCCCTCTCGCTACGCCACTAAACCATTGGCACATCATTACCATATTACTTGTAAAAGAGAGATAGATTTGAACCTTGTGACGTGTATTTCTTGAAATAAATATGATTTGAAAATAAATGACAACTAGATAAAATTTCAGATTACTTTATGGGCACACCTTATATATTATACAGGCCCAAGAAGGAATATATATATGTGTATATATATATATATATATATATATATAGTCTTAGGATATGCTATCCCACCGCGTATGGAAAAGGTTAATAAAAACTAAAAGAACTTAACAACAACCTTCTATCACTTCTGTAATTTGTTAATTTACTAAAAGCAGCTCCAGATGTAGCGAATTTAGGGAATGTCGAAATTGTTTACATATCCCATGTAGGTCCCGGTCTGATTAGCCCCTGTGTAACAAAAGTTGATCATAGTACTCCAAACCAAACAAAACCAAATCAAATACCTCACGATTCAGGAAAGAGCAATTTTCTGCACTTTTCAATGACATCTCACAGTGACCATCAAAACAAAGAGGGTAGGAAGTAGATAAGAGATTCCCGTTCTAAGAGTGGGTTCCAGAGTCAGTAAGGGTTTTATTTTGGGTGTTTCAGCACCATTAAACCCTCTTAAAATTGAATTTTTTTTAAAAGAGAGATTTAGCGCTCACATTGGGCCTTAGAGAAACCACCATGCAAAATTTCAGCTTCCTAGAACTTGCAATTCCAGAGATACAGTGATCAGTCAGCCAGTCGTATTTGCCTTTTATATAAATAGATATGTGTTTAATCAGTTTTGGTATAAAAAAATAAAATTGAGAGGCATGTTTTCTGAACAATCTAAACTGCTAAATATTGAAGTACCTACCGGTACTCTACAGTTAAATAACATTTTGTTATTTCTAATATACAGTGTACTCGCCTACAATTCATACACTTCTGGTGATCACTTCTATTACTTATATATAAGTATGGTACCATTACGCTAAATGCCAGTTTAGCAAGTTTAACCACAGTTACAGTCTGGGATTGTCATATATTACTCCTTATTAATTTGAATCGTTGGATACAAGACCACTTCAATAGTTTCAGCGATTTTGCAAAGGTGAGCATCATGATGGTTTCTTATATCCAGTCATTTAAGAGTATAAAAACTTGTTCTGAGGTACTTTCAATAAAGTGATCACAATAGTAGACATTTTACTACAGTACGTTACATTGTAGTATGTGGCTATTCAAAGCCAAATGAAAAAATTATGTTTATTGTTTCAGCCATTTGTTGCATATTTAAATATCATGACATAATTGTAAAGTAATCCAAATCCTGACAATATACTTGCATATACATGATTTTTAATATTTTCTCCAAACCATATTTTATAAGACATGAAAACCTCAGGTAATGTCTTAAAAGTCAGTGCAAACTGTTAAAAGAAATGTAGCAAAAATATATAACTCATAATTATGATAAGCTGCTTCCTAAATGACAAACAAAATTTTCTGAAAAAGACATACTCAGAATGTTTAAATTACTATTTAATGCCATCAAGATTTTTAAAGCATTTAATGCAAAATAGGTAATAAATATAGTGATATAGAAGATAACAATTCATAAAATTCTCAAATTTGCAAAAGATTTAAGTGAGCAAGCAGTATTTGAGTCTCCATAACATTGAAAATGTAATGTTATTCTACATATTCTAGTTAAAGGGTGAAATTTATGGAACAGATGTAGTATACGCAACGGGCCATCGCCAATTTGGCGAAAAGTTGGCGCCAAAATCCAGTTCGGAGACCTGTTAGGCTTAAACTGCGAAATGTAAACAATAAATTGGAAAACATGTTAGGATGTTGGCCGGTAAGGCCAAAACTAACTGTGCATCACGACAAAACATAAGATGCCGATGGCTTTGCACAATAGCTTAAGATTGCAGAGTCGTTCTAAATAGCAGATGGAAGCCCGCCAGTAAATTAAAAGGGAAACAGATAAAACTTTCACCTAGAAGCATGCACTTGTGTGTGAGTTGGAACTTAGTAATAACGACAATGGTTAAATATAAACACTGCACATTTATTCAACGAAAAAACACGGAAATATATTTACAAAACATTAACAAAAAGTTTATGCATTTTAATATACTTTAGCTTAAGTATTATGGCTTGTTTCTTAAAATCATACACTTATAAATATATATAGCTTGAGCTAGAGGCGAGAAAAGTTTAAAAACAATTTACCGATTTCATCCGGGAAAAGGGAAAATGTCGATATCGGTGTTAAACTGGTTTTCTCGAAGTCGGGCTTGCTGGACAAATGGCGGCTTTTAAAACGGAGCTTCGGGCATACTAGGGTTGACTGTCGGTTGGGTGACCAGCATCAGTTGCTCCCGCCAGCGGTGATGGAACGATGTACGGCTTGGCTAAACTCCGCTACCGGTGACGTGTGGCCTTTCCAGTTGACTTATGCTCGATGACCATTATCCGCCATAGTTGGTTAACACGTTGTTGCTTAGCTAAGTTAATGCAACAGAACAAGGATACGCACCAGCATGCACACCTCTATGTATCGTATATATCGCACCATACAGCACATATCACCTATCTTGCGCCTATAGCACTAACACCATCCAACTCTCGATGGATACCTGGTATTGCTGGCTTATATATAGCCATGCGTCGCCTCTACGCCCTCTGGTGTCGGCAGTGAGCTGCCGGAATATGCAAATTATGCATCACCGGCACGGTTACGACCATCACTACTGATTAAAAGGTAGTGACGTCATTCCACCTGCTCTTGCTAGCTCTGACGTCAGTAGTTGTTATAACGCAATTAACGAAGCGTTATTGTTCGACGGCTTGCTGAGTAAATAGGAGAGTACTGTGGAAAAAAAACTGTTTTTCCTAACAAAACAAACTTATTGCTGGCTTTATGAAACTCGTAGGCGCACACGGGATCTTTGCTTTGCTCAGATACCCTTGCTTCACTCCGCTACGCTCCGTTACGCATCCGTCCAAAAACATTACAGAAAATCCCCAGCCGCTGGCTTCGCTACATACCGCTGGCTGTTGTACAGTAAAAAAAAGCTTCTGCTGGCTGTAGCGGTCAGTAAAACAAAGCTTATCGCAAAAAATTTTTTAAAAAAATACCATCCGATCTTAAAATCCTCCCTGCCAGAATATAAAAACCGCCAAACAACCATCAGATTTGGCGAAAAATCGCCCCTTGGCGTTCGTTGCGTATACTACATCTGTACCAAATTTATATTTAGTCTTGTAAAGCAACATCGGATTTGCTAATATCCTGTACAAACACCTGACAAATTTATTATTTGTTCATTAAACTTTTAAAAACAAGTAATTACAGGATTTATAAACTACACTAACGGCAAATAATAATTGATGCTGATAATCACTCCCATATGAATATCATAAGTTACAAGCGTACAAAGCAAACAGTACTAATCTATTTAAGAACAAAATAAACCAAGTTTTTCTTACAAAAATATAATTCGTTAATTAAGTATAATTATAATAAAAATTGTTAAAGCTGAGCAATTAATGACGCCTTAAAATACAATATATAAACCAAAACAAGACTATAGCGATTGAAGTTTTACATGAACGTACTTAAATACTTCAATCTTGGGGTAAAATGTAAATAAATATAAATATGTACCTCCAACACAGCAGATACAAAAAAGTATGCTTATGAGCCGTCATGATTAGCATTTCAAATACGATGTTCAACAATGCCTGTATAAATTTACGTCGTCAATAGACACCAGCAGTCAGTAATACAACCTCACGGGCATTTTTCAATTAACAACGCCAAGCTTGACAATTTGGTGAAAAACGGCCCTCAAATTGGCACAGAAGCAAGATATTGCCAAAATGGTTTCCGCATTGTGAAAATTGTGCCAGGACACCAAAACCAGGTTGCTGTACTTCAGGCATCCCCACTTCCTCAAATTTATACCAAAACCAGGTTGGTGTACTTCAGGCATCCCCACTTCCTCAAATTTATAAGTTGGAGCACATGCGCAGTCAGGCAAGCTGAAATCCTCGCTTCCTTAAACTAATCTCTCCTCTCCTGTGTTACCAGGAGAGTGTGATGGATGTTCTGTACCATGCCAACACATTTTGGAGTGTGAAAGAACTATTGTGAAGCATTAACAATAGAGGTTGTTTTAATGCGGGGGTTGAGATAATTGGAATGACTGAAGTAGTACGAGTTTTTTCAAAGCTAGAATACCACGTGTGATGTCTGAAATTCAGCCCACCGATCCATCCCACCGAGAGATGGCGCTTTTATGCGAATTAGCGCGGGAGGTAGTAATGTCAATGTAAAAATCAGTCGGAAGGGAATGAAAGTTCGTGGAGATCGCCGAGTAGGGCATCTCAGTCCTTTGTGCTTTTTGTTTTCTTCAGTTCTCAATAAACGTTTGTGTAGTTCAAATTAAAGTCTTCAATACAAAAGAACCAACTGCCACATTGGCACATCCGAAAGGATTTGTATTATATTTGGCATTGAGAACTACATTGCATCTTTCAACGGAAAAAACGATAGACAATTTCTGCTTTCCAGTTTTGTTAATTGTGGGACAGTTTCGTCTTAATCTAACATGGCTTTTCTAGCAAGAGGAAACAAAGAAGATTTAAGAACTATGATTTGGAATATAAGAACTATGAAACAGGAATCCATCTGAAATAGCAATACCAGATACCGGAAACCTTGTTATGGTTCAATTTAAGAAACTAATTACAGAAAGTGAATATTGCGATGAAGAGTTCGTGAAGGGACTTTTAAGAACATTGATAGAGGAAAGAAATAGTAAAGAAGAAATGGGAGCAATAGAAAGAAAAGAAGAAATCGAAGAACGGAAAAGAAAAAAAGAAATTTAATTTGAATTGCAGAAGATGCGTCTTGAAAATGAATGAATGAGGAATGGAGCTGAAACCGAAAAGGAGTTGAGTTAAACATTAAACCAAAATTTGATTTACACAGCATTTTACAGAAGATCCCCAAACGAATGGTGTTAGCCTTTATCTTGTTTTTTTTTTTTTTGAACGTTAAATGAAGAGAGGAGAGATGAAGAAAGAAAATTGGGTTTCGCATTTAATAGGACTCTTACTGTGCGATGTGGCCCAAATAATTGCAAGAGAAAGTGAAGAAGTCACTAATGATCACGAGAAAGTGAAAGAACTGTTATTAAAACGGTATAGGCTTACTCCAGAAAGATTTTGGCAATTGTTTACAAAACATCACAAGAAACCAGAAATTACGTGGTGCGATTTTGCTTATGAACTGAAAAATGACTTTAACGAATGGATACGAGGCTTAGGCGTAAGGACTTGTGAAGAATTATCTAATTTGATCTTAAAGGATCAGACCAAGCATAAAGTGCTTGCAGAGATTCGCGACCATTTCATTGATGAATGGTTCCAGTTCAAAATTCCAGAAGATAATTCGAATAACCTGTATAATTACGAAAATGTTCCGATTGGCATGAACAAAAATACAAGAGATTCATTTTGGAAGGAGAATTCAATGAGCAATTTTAAACGTCCAAATTTTAATGACGGTGACAGAGGAGAACAGAATCGCATGGACCAGAAATATATACCTCGTTAGCACAGAGAACACCGGTATAAAACTATAAAAAGAGAAGATTACCCCAGTACGACAAGCGAAACAACCAAAGAGTGTTATATTAGTGGTTTGCCTCATTTTGCAAGAGACTGTCCGAAAAGATACAAGCAACCAGTAAAAAAGAAACAAGATGACATTTTAACTGCTGAAATAAGATCTGATCATCTTAAATCTGAGGAAATGGACCTACATATCAATCTTCTTCAGTATGTAAACATTTTGGGTGACAATCAAGAATTAAAAACTAATTGATTCAGGAGCCCAGATAGTAGTAGTAATAAATTCGGATTTTATTTCTCCACAGAAATCGAGAGGAAAAATTATTTTAACAAGTTCCTTCGGTGAAAAGATTGAAGCCGGATTGGCAAAGTTCCAAGTTTCATTACAAAGGGGAGAGAGTAACGAATTTTCCCGCCCTGTAGATTCTTGCAGCTGTTACTAACAAAGTGCAAAGGTGTTTATCATCCCAGGTAAAATGTATGACCTGTTGAAGAATTCCGAAGAGGGAAACCACAATCCTGGTTTCAATATTAACAATCAATGTTCCACTAATGTTTTACGATTCGAAGAGCAGGAAGAAATTATGGGCGCTGAAACCGGAAGTGATGAGTCAGATTGTGGTCGAAGTCAAAGGAAGTTGTTATGGGAGGAGCAGAATAAATGCAAAACATTGGAAGAAGTTTGAAAACATTTATCGCCTGGAAAAGGGTATTTCTTTTTGATAGATAGATTAATATTCCATATAGAAAAACTATTAGGCGAGACTGAATCAGCTGGTGTTGCCAGAAAAAAGTGCTCAAGTTTTAAAATTAGCTCATGAATCCGTTTTTTGTAGCCACATGGGAGTGAGAAAGACGAAAGAAAAGATTCTGTATACCTTTTATGGGCCTAACATGACTAGTGAAATTACTGAATACTGTAAATCATGCAAAGAATGTCAACTACGAAGTCCTGAGAAAATGACTGATAAAATCCCCATTACTCCTGTGCTTAGACCGGACTTGCCATTTGAATGTGTTAACGTGGATATTATTGGACTAATTGAATCTCCATCAGCTTGTCGACATAAATATGTGTTATGCTTAGTTGATCAGCATACACGCTGGCCGGAAGCAATTCCTCTGCGTTTTCTGACCGCAAAAGCAACTTGTGATGCCCTGTTGGAAATTTTCATGCTTTTTTGCGAACTGGAATTCCCAAAGTTATATCTTCAGATCAAGGAACTAACTTTGTTTCGAAACTGACTCAAGAGTTTGTGAATCGCCTAGGTTCTTCTAGATTTTCTGTGCCTGGATATGCAGCTAGCAATGGACTTGTGGAAAGATACAATCAAGTTCTTAATAATCTTTGGAAGTGCACTGTTATTCAGAAGAGTCCTAACTGCGTCTACTGCGGTATAATGAAATCGTTCACTGACCCTATTTTGCTCGTGGGAGTAAGTATTTGTTCTTCGGCCTTAATCCCTAAATTGTCCAAATAATCCTCAAATTCATTATTACAAATCTCTAGACCTTGATCGGTTCTTACAGCAATTGCTTTATTTCCTGTGAACCTTTTAGCTCGCCTTTGCCATTTTTTATAAATGTATCTAAAACTCACGTCTTATCTCTTATGGGAAAGGCTGTTACCTTACGCGAGAAATCATTCGTAATACTCAAAAATTATTTAGAGCCATCCCTAGACTGGATTCGCATAGGGCCGCAGAAGTCCATGTGAACTAATTCTGGGGGTTTACAGGATCTGATTTGAGCATTCGGTTTAAAAGAAGTCCTTTTGGGTTTTAGCTATACGACAACTCTCACACTTAATTTCCTCAGATTTTAACTGGGGTAAATCCGTCACTGCTGTTGTTTTACTAGTGTTCAAATTGTAATTAGTATTAATATGCCCTAATCTTTAATGCCAAGATCTTAAAGGCGTAATTTGGGAGGATAACAAATTAGCCTGATTTTATTGTATACAGAGGATACACATAATATAGCCCTAAGTGTCTCTTAGCCATCAAGATTTCGCGACCATGAACACCGAAAATTCTGAGCACCCCTTTTCCTCCCTTGAAGGTGCATCCCTTCTCGTCTATAGCAGAACCTTCAATTAGATTTATTCTAAGTTTAGGGGAATATCTTACATCATGCAAGGTTATATATTCAATTCGTTTACCGAATTTAAAATGCATGTCGACTTTACCAATCCCCTCTATCTCGCAATCAACACCATTAATGGCACATGCCATTTTCTCCCCAGTTATTTTTTCAAATTCTCTGAATAGCTCACGGTTGCAACAGAAATGACTACTTGCTCCCGTGTCAAATACCCAGACAGTTTTATTTTGCAAGCCACTTAAAGATGATTCTATTAGCAAATTAGTTTTGCTTTTAAATTTTGAGGGGGTTTAGGCTTAGATTTTAACATTTTTCAGCTTTATCACTAAGTTTGGTTTTGCATTTAGAAGCATAGTGACCTAGTTTACCACACCCGTAACATTTTATATGATCAGTTCCTTTGTTACCTCGTTCAGTCTGTAACACAACATCCTCTCTGTCTTTTCTGCATTGTTGTAACAGAGATTCCTTAGTTAAAAGTTCTTGAATTATGATATCTGATTTGAATTTATCATCCGGGTACCTGTAGATTTGCTGCACAATCCCGGTAATTTCAGAAGGTGGTGACGAATCAGTTGGAACGACATAAACCAATCACTAACCGCTTTACCAGCATCCTTTATCTATAGTGACAAGTCTTTAAGCCTTGCGGCAAACAGACAGATGCTTTCACCTTCCTCGAGCCGACACTTAAAAAATTTGTCATATAGACCTATTGTCCGCGGCCGGGATTCTGGACGGAAATGAGTTTTTAGTCGACTCCATGCTTCAACAGAGTCTTCTGTACCAGAGAGCAAAGTCCGGTAGGTTTTTCAGCAATTCAAATATATAATGGAAAAAGCCCTACCCTTCCGGGTGTTGAACTCCCTCCTTTCATTCGGATCAGCATCTTTGACAACTTTTAAACCATAGATGATGTTCCACGCATCTTTGTTGAGTGGAAGGACCTTAATATCTTCAGCCCACGTCGCATAATTCGTAGCTGATAAAGGCTCCACTAGACTGTCACTTTGGCCCGCCATTACACAGAACCTTAAAAGTCTTGGCTACGTTTCCTCATCAAATGTCCCTCAGCGTTAAAAGGCCCATAACCTTGCTGTGCAGACCGCGCAGTGGAATAGGGACTTTTGAATGATGACACAATTCGTATAAGTAAAAATCACTTAATTATCGATGCGATGATCTTACAGATGAATAACAAACTAAATATGACATAATAGCGAGCCAACTGCTTATAGCAACAACAACAAAAGAAAAATTAACATGGCTCACGAAAAGATACTCTCTCCTCACCTCTAACCGAGAGTGGGAGACTAACAGATGCCACAGACTAACCGACACATTAAGAAACCTGTTCTTATATACAATAAAACATTTGCATAAGAAAACGGTCTACAGTTACATATGGCCAAATATGCCCTCTTAAAAAGAGTACTTTCATATGGCAAATACGTAAGAAAAAATAAACTATGGCGTCATATTTGCTACAGCCGACAAGCTGAATAACATCGCGTTGCTGCGATGTTTAAAAGGCTGACATCACAACCGCATGTTAGTGACAAGATAAAAGTAAACAAGGCTCGCAGGAAAACATACGCTCGTAAAAGATAATATTGTATGAGGTAACATCGGAAGAGATAGTGATGGCTAGGTGCAATGGCAATCTGAGGATTGTCCAGATATTGGAATGGAACTATAAAAAAAGAATGCTCATAACAATAAAGTCCAAACACAACTCCTGATTTGAAAAGAACTCTACAGCTCTTGAAGCTCAGAGAAAATTAAGAAGCTGGGATGTTTCGGAAATGAAACATCAAACATCTATCGAAGACACCGTTTGACTAAGATGGACAGACTTCAGCTCGAAAGTGAAGATGATGTGAATGAACAAAAGCCTTCATCATTTCATATAGTTGGTAAAGGTACTATATTTAATGCCTTTGGGAAGTGTTTGAAATCCCCAGAAGGTGCTTCTCAATCTGATAGCGCTACTTATGAACAATGTCATGAACATTGTGTTCACTGCTCCAAATTTTTTTCTAACCAACAAGACTTTCATCATACTTGTAAAGGGAAACTAGGAAAAGGTTTCCTTTGTGAATTTTGTGAACAATTATTTTCATAATTTTCAAAACTGCGATCTCATAAACAACTGCATTTCATTTGATTTATTTGAAAAAATTTCATTGTGTTTTGTCTGGTGTTTATTTACTTTTATCATATACAAGATATTTGTCTGTTTCCCTGGTTATTAAAAATTTAAAGTGTCTAGAAATTGTACTTAAATTTTATTTATTTTCATTTTTTTTTACTCATTTCTTTTTGTTGTTACGTAACTTCTCAAAGGGAAGTGATTAAAATTTAAAACAAATCAATATAAAAATTGCAATACTCATTGCATATTCTGTTAATTTAAGATATTACCATCTAAATAATAAATTGTAACTGCAGAGTTGAGAATCTAATACCTCTGAGATTGACCAAAGCAATGATGTTAAAAAATAATGGTAATTGACTAAAGTATTGAAATTGAAATATATTTTCATTGAGGCAAAAAAGTTAGTTATGAGAAATTATGGGGTTAAATCTGATAATTATACATGGTGTTAGTATTGTTAAATAAAAGTATGGATATTTAACATATTTTCATTGATGCATAGTTTGAAATTATAGCATTAGTAAGAGTCATTGTAGTGATATATTTAAATTTTAACGAGGATAGAATTGTGTTGGTATTCTAAAATGAAATATGGATCTTTAAAATGTTTTCCCAGTTGTAGTACAGTTTGAAGTAATAGAATTAGTTGTGAATAACGATGAGAAATAATTTGAATTTTAATAATGATAAAGTTTGTTCGTATTTTTAATTTTATATTTAGTGTGGATTTATTGGTATTTTTACATTTATCTTTTTTTAAGTTCATGCTTTTTTTAAAAATTATTCTGTTGTATGCCAGAATATATTTATATTTTACATGCTTTCTTTATTCTCACAAAGTGATTTGGCTTTAATATATTTGAAGGGAGTTGCAGGGGGAAAGTAATCAATATTTAGTAACTACTAGATTTGTAATAAACTAGAATTGTTTTAATAAACTACTAGATTTGTAAAATTGAATTTTTTTATCAAGTAATGTAAAAAGTATTTTGTGAAGATTTATTGTTAGAATATAACCAGCTCTTTGGTAATTTTCAAAAGTAAAACAGTTTTTAATGCATCTTGTGTCATATGTATTGTATGCACAATTTTGTACTCAGTTTTAATGTGTTTCATGTATGATGATTCATTACCAGCTCTTGAGAAATGTTCAACAGGCAAAACAGTTTTTAATGCATCCTGTGTCATATGTATTGTATGCACAATTTTTTAAATCAGTTTTAATGCGTTTCATGTATGCTAATTACTTTTTTAAACATTTTCTGTTTCTCCATCTCTTACTAAGATGCATTTAATTCTCTTCAGAAAATATTTCTATCTTCTCCTGCAACTTCAGATGATGGTGGAGACAGATATGATTTATGTTTAGCATGTTACCATAGACCTGTTTCTGTAGTATTTTTGCCCTGTCGTCATGCCTGTTTGTGCAGTGACTGCTTTGACAGATGTGAAAGATGTCCAGTCTGCCGATCTGTTCCAATGCATTATTTTCAACTACCTGATTCTAATAAAACAGAGGATGACTGACAGCCTTTATTTTTGCAGACTGACTCCTTTAACTTGGTTTTGTATGTTGAATATTTACTGTATCAGTAATAAGGTGTAGCTTCTTTGAAGCATAATTTGTTGAACCACCATTGTGTTTTTAAATGTTTATATATGTATTTTTTTGTTTAAATAAATTGATTTGTTTAAAATGTATGTCATTAGTTACTGAATACTTTCAGATAGATTTTGTAGAGTGTGGTAAATATAAAACACTTGAAAAATGTTTTTCTCCCAAATTTATCCTCTTGGAAAGTAAATTATGTATTGATTATTGAAAGATTGTATTGATTTATTATCACTAAACAAAAATTTATGCTTTAATAAAGGAGAATTGTCTTTTAGCTGTTATTTATATATTTATCTTTTGTGTTTGATCATTATATGAAGAATTAGGGTATTGTTTGTTCAAATATCTTTACTGGAACGTATTTAACAAGACGAATCATGTTATGAGTAATGTATTGCAGTTTAAAGAAATTAAATTGGTCGTCATGCTATTGAATTATCTGAGTGCTGCTAAAATTGTTAATAACAGTTTAGCTTTTTTTGGGCAATTCCATGTGACTCACAGTACTGTTTGACACTATTTCGCAAAAGCAAATTCTATATATATCAAAGAAATGTCCCATTTGATAAAAAAAAGTTCGTTATAGACATCTGGGGTACAGCAAGAAACTACAGATATCAATATTTAAAAATTTAATATGAACAGATTGTATCCAGACCATAATTTAGCACTGTGACTCACATTACAAAAAAAAGGAAGTCGAGTTTAGTGTGTTAATGAAAACCTAAAATTTCTCCTCTTTCAATGCAGCAGAGTAAAATAGAAGTATTTTATGAAATAATAAACACTTCCAAGTTGTGATATATACCTCCAAAAAATTGTTTTGATAGTAATTAATTTTCTTAATAAATATTTTACGTGTTACTCACATTACATAGTTTTGTGATTCACGTTACATCTCCTTCTTAAGTCTTTGAAGTTAATGAAATATTGATTCGAAAATATTTTTTTTTGCAGTTAGTAATGAAACATTACTAAATTTTATTAACAGGCATATAGTTATATATTTTACCAAAGTAATAAATTAACAGTAAATTAATAAAAATTAATAAATAAAAAGTAAATCAAACCAATAAAAATTACACATCGCACACACACACACACACACACACACACACACATATATATATATATATATATTTTAGAATAAATTAAAGAGGTTTTATTGAAAGAATTAAAATGCAATTATAAAAAACCCTCTTGAATTTGCAGCAATTGGAGGTTTTAATTTCCAATCAACTTTGATCAAGGATAAAATATTTTATCTTCATTTTTAGGCTACTTCCAATGGTTGCCTGTAGGGTGCATTTTAGTTATTTTAAATTCTTCATTTATGCAATTGGTAATTTTTCCTGGGTACAGTACACCATCATATTCAATTTCATTCATTTAATCACATTTAATATCGGCTAATGGTTGAAGAGTTATTTTATTATCAGAAGATATCAAAAATCCTTTAGGTTTCTTATTTTCAACTTTAATACAGTGATATTGTTTGATACCTTGTAATAATGGTGAATAATGGAAATTGTGGAACAAGGTCTGCTATTTAAGAGTGTAAATCGGAATATTATCCAACATGTTCTATCTTCAACAGTATATGATGACTTAGATCTTACTTCCAGTATTTCCATTTATCCTCAGCTTCAACGTCATCTGGTATGGGATATACCTTCTGAAAACCTTGAGCATTATTAAAAGTTTGACATTCATTAATCCAACAATTTCGAGAAGGAGACTTGCAAATTATTTCTTTAGGAAAAGAATATGAGCAAATAGAAGCCTCTTCATTATGCTGATGCAATACATTAACAGCATTGATAAAATTCTCATGATACAGACATAAGCAAACATTGTCAGGTAGTTTGTTGCTTAAGAGAACATGCTTTGGATGCATTGATGAGAATTTACTTTTCCCATGTACCTCTGATGGATTATCAATTTTGAACAGCTCAAATACTTCTCTTAAGTAATAAACAAGATGTCGAGCTTGCTTTTTAATTTTTTTTCCTTTTTCCCATATTGTAACTACATCTTTCCTACTAGGTGCTACTCTGCTAATATCATCCCTTTCATAAAATTCTTGAATTTTATTTAGAGTGTCTTGGGAAAAGGGATATCCTTGCGATGCATTCTTTGGACACTGAAAACTTTTATACTTATCCATATTGCATTCTTTGCTAAATAACTTTCTCACAACTACTTCTTTATGACAAGGTGAATTGGGCAAACCTCACTTTGCTTTGGCCAATGCTTTTCGTAGTGTGCTTGCATTTTTATATATTTGTTGAGGTGATTCTATAATTTTTTCACTTGATTGCTTTTCTTTTTTAAGAAGTTAGAATTTAGCCACTCTTTTTATTTCTTGGTTGCTATTAATGTTTTTGTTTACATTTTGCACTTTAAGCCTAACATGTCTGCAGAAACAGGAAAAGTTGGGGCCAAAAATTTTTTGTGCCAACTTATCGCCAAGGGGGTACGTTCAACACATCTGTTCCAAAGAGATGCTTGAAACCCATGGTGTTATGTTTCAATGAAACCCTCATAAATCAAAAATACATTCAATATACATAAATTACAAAATAATGCTTATTTAACCTTACATACTATAAACATGTTCAGAATCTTATTTTGGCCTACATTCTGGTAAAGTAATTTTTGCACATAGTTTAAACAAAATAAAGACTGATAAATATTATGCATTACTTTTTTAAGTACCATAGTGAAAAAGAAAAGCATGGTTTTTTTTTTTTGTTCTTGCACCCTTTTCAGGTAAAAGCATAATAATTCAGATTTCTGTATCAAATAAGGATAAAATGTTTGTGAAGAATTTTTAATGAAGTGTATGGTTGATAGTGCTGCAGATAAAGATAAAAAAAAATTCTGGATTTATACAAAAATGTTATAATGAATTGTTCTTCAGTAATAAAATAATCAAATATTTTTCTAGTGTTCTATTTAGCATGTAGCATGTTTTGTACATTTCTAAAATGTTAAGTGAAATTTCAATGAAAAGAATTTGAGAATTTTTAATAAGATTGATTGATTGGTACATCATAAGTTTATGATTCAGTTGTACAATAATGTAATTATGATTTTTGAGCCAAATCAGCTTTTATTAGAAACTGTTATACAACTATTGCACTGTTGGTTATGCAGTTATTTTATTATTTCTGATAATTATTTTTGGCACCTTAATACTATAAGAGATTTTCATTTCTTTGTGATGTTTTAATTTGTAAAATTAGAAATAATGGTGGAATTTGTAAGTTGCTTTCTTATATATCAATGCTAGTTTAGCTTCCTTTATAATTGCAACTGTCATTAATAGTATAACATCACATCTATGTCTCTGTGTTGGTATGGTCTTTGATCACATTTTAATTCATACCTGCATCTTTGAGATTTGTAACCATAATGTAAATCATACCTTTTTTAAAAAATGGGAAGACAAAATGAAGCTGCTGTCCATCTCTCTCATTTTGCTGCTAGCTTTAAAATTTAGTTTTAAAGATTTTTAAATATTGACTAAACTTACCACATTCTATGCCGAGTTTTTATTTCAGTTTTTTTAAATGTAGCTATTAGAAAATGTTACAATGTTTGTGATACAAATCCAATTATGTGGGTATCTGAACTGTTTCTTTAAATCATAGTAGAAAGCACAATTGTATATTTCATTTATAAATGATATTTAAAATAACTGTACTGGGAGTCTAACATTTTTGGTTTAATAATTTAAATTACTTAAACTATTATTTCAATCGACTCTTTTAGGAGGAACTAATGTTTTTGCTCTGTCATTCTTACAAACCTCCAAATTTAACAGTTTGAAATTCTTTGGTATAACCCTTTAAAATTCCCTCACTGGTAAAACAATGAAACCCACTGCAATTATTCACACCCCAAAAATAGAGAATAACAAGCTATTGCTTCTTAAAAGATTCTCATTGTATTGTTTGTTTACCTTCAGTTTCATGTTCATGTCTCTCTTGACACAATGCTCTTAGTTGAAAATCAATAAAGTTTAACAATCTAATAAGTGCATTTTATCTGTTACAATGACTAGGAATAGAATGTATGATAAAAAAATTTCAAACACAATTGCTGTTTGTAAATCAGTGAATGCATGTTATTTACTCTTTTACATTGAAAAGTCTGCTGATATGTGATACATCCTTTTAGGCTGAACATTTCCTGATGAGTATATGCCTCAGTTGTCCATTAAGAAATAAATACACATTAAAGGCAACAAAACATAAAGAAAAGTTTTAGCATGTGTATGGATGTCTGATCCTCATTCTTGCTTTTTTTTTTTATTTTACCAGGAAAAAATAATTTTTCTGTCCAGATAAATCTTGCACTAAATGTGTCTATAAAATGAATTGTATAGAAATTAACTCTTAGGATTAGTATTTAACATTTAAAATAATTCCTAAATTATTGAGTGACTATGTTTTTTTTAAATCAATGTTCTGAACAATTATGCCGATTATGAAAATGACCTAAATCAAGAATCTAAAATAAAATAAGTTTATCACTTATTTCATGTTGCATTCTTTTATATTACTGTAATCTGAAGCAATCTTTGCAAAGTTGTAAAAATTAGATTGAGTTGGTTGTTCTATCATTAAACAGAATTCAGTTCATATTCAAACTCAAAACTTCAAATATCTCAAAACAAAAAATATGTGACTTAGACCACTTTCATTATCACTGGCACAATTAATTTGCAGTATTAATCTTGTTTTTAAAGGAAAATTGCATTCTGAGTTTTATCTCACACCAAAAGCCTGTATGTGGGAGATATTTGCTAAATTTTGTAGTGTGTTATACATGTGAATTATCCAATTTCATGCTTAATCAAGTTATTTGATGTTTCAGCAACTGATTTGTGTTTGAAAGTAATACAAATCTCAAAATTTTATTATGAGTGTCATTCGTAGGGTTTGGTTTAATTTATCGTACTACCATCTTTATTTTATGTTCAGATATAAAATAAAATACAATTATCTGAAAATGTAGCTTCTGTTTCAAAGATTAATGCTTAAAAATTTTTATTAAACCTTAAATGAAAATTTCACTCATGTACTTATTTTTTTTATTAACCTGTAGTTTTTATTTATATGAAAGTTATTCTGTGCATTTGATTTAAATTTTGTCTATTTCTTGAAATGTATTTTTAGTATTTTATCAAACTAGAGATTAACATCTGTTTTATAATTTGATTATGTATTATTCTTAATACTTTATAAGATTACCTGCAGATGAAGAAAAAACTATTGAATTAAAACCACGCTGACATACAGATGAAGCTACTTTATGTCAAGAAGTGACTTACATGAGGGAAAGTTACCTATTTGTCATCTTGATGGTATTAAACAATAAGGATGCTATTCAGGAATCTTTAGTGGTAATAACATTTTTGATTTTAGGAACTAAATTAAAGTAGTTATTAGTCAGTTCACATTTTTCTAATGACACTTGATTATGTACTCTCTACTTTATATTTAAATTCCTTCCATTCTATGTTGAGTTTGTGGTGAAAATTCAAATTGTAACATGTAGTTTTAAAAGACGAGTTTCCTATTACTTTATTAAAAGATTGAAATCTTTGTTTTTTTAAACTTTAGAATTTTGAGAGATTCTGTATTGTACTGAAACTCTTCTAGTTGTGATTAATTTAATGAAATTTTGCTTGTTACTCAGATTAATAAAGTGTAAGTAGACGTTTTCAATGTATTTAAAGCTTTTGAAGCATTGGAAATATTTATTAAGGCCCACTTTATTATTCTGAGTATGATATGGATGTTATTCTTATGTGGCAGATTTTAGATAAGTTTTTAGATCTTAGTTTTCTCATAATTAAGGCATTCTTCTAAACTAATAAGTAAATTCTATGCTTTTTATATCTTTGATTCTGTAAAGCAATCTACTGTTTGAGTAAATCTGCTGTTCTCTGGCTTGGATTTATCCATTTTTTTCTGCGTAAAAAATGTACTCTTATTCTATTTTATCTTATACCAATGAAATGTTTTATTGTAAAAATTTGTGTGGCTGTTTTTTTCACCCTCCAAATTTGTATTTATTTAACGTGTTTTTAACACAGTTTAGAAAAAATTCTTTGTTAGAAAAACAGTTTAGAAAAATATTTTCTATACATTGCAAAATTCAGTTATTAGCAAAAAAATTCTACTGTCATTATTTGATCATATTGTTTTATACTTTTGAATAATTGAAAATAAGTTGAAAAGTAAGTTGAATACTGGCAAATAAATTGAATACTAGCAAGAAAGTGGAAACTTTATTTTTGAAAATTTCTGTACTTTGCAAAGCTCTGATTCTGTTGTCATTATTTGATCATATTACTTTATACTTTTTAATAATTGAAAATAAGTTTAAAAGTATGTAATACTGGCAAGAAAGTAGAAACTTTATTTTTGAAATATTCTGCTCTTTGCAAAGCATTGATTTAAATGAATATTTTGTAAAATTCTATTAATTTAATTTTGGTTATTGAAATTTTCTCTTCATATATCATGGTAATTATATAGATGACAGCGAGATCTTAGATTGGTTAGAAACTCTATATGCTTCAAATTTTATTGTTTCCTAGAAAATTATTGGAATTTTTTAAATAACAACAAGTTGAAGGAGAAAAACTTTAAGGATCAACAGTACTTCCTATATATGAAAGATACTATCATAGAAGTCCACTGCATTAGTACCTCTTAAATTAAGTATGAACGAAAAAAAAGTATAAAAGTCAAGTGCATCTATTGTAAACTTGAAATCATTTTCAAATATACTCTAAAAAAAATATATTCATATAAAATATTCCCAAATTGTTTTAAATAAAAGAATATTATCATATAGATTTGTGTTAACTAACTTGAAATTCTACATTGTTAAAATCATAAGTAAATACTGTTTAGTGGAAGAACTGAGTTGTGTGTGAATCTGGGATCTTAGAACTGTTCATTTTTATCTTGGATGTTCTACATTGTTAAAATCATAAGTAAATACTGTTTAGTGGAAGAACTGAGTTGTGTGTGAATCTGGGATCTTAGAACTGTTCATTTTTATCTTGGATGATCTACAGTGAATTTTGAAATGTTTTGTACAATACAAATCTATAGAATCTCAGATTTTTTTGTGTTTGGTAGTATGCTATATGTTAATACATATATGTATTTTGTCATAAATATTTTTAAGATATATATTCATATTTATAATTTTAGACCATAAATTAAATAGGCCATTAAGCATGCTAAAGAGAGCATGGAGATTTTCAGTTAAGTTGTCCTATAAAATATCTTTATTTTTAGTGTATGAAACAGCTTTTAAATTCTGTTTTATAACAAGGTTTTTGTTTTCTTCTCTTGTGCTTTGTCAACTACTGTAAATATATTAAAATTTTATATGAAGAGGTACTTGATGTTATATTGCTAAAATTAATTTTAAATGTGTCGTATACATATTAAATGATGACTTAAATGTTACTAATTATTATTCAATAAATAAATATCCCCGCCACCTTTCCCCCCTTGATTTTTTGTAATAAATAGGTATATTTAGTATTTAAGGAGGGAGTCTAGTTTCCATTTGTGTATAGAGTATTTATAGAAATGAAAATTTTAAAGATCACTATAAAGGAAATGAGCCAGTTTTTAAGCTCTGTGACTCCATATATCTAAAAAAATGAACATCAGCGAGAAACTGTTGTCAACATTTTTAATAATTCTTGTGCCAATGTAAGATTATCTTAGTTTTTGTTAGACAATATTTCTTTTATTTTTCTCTCACACAATTTTGTTTTTCTTTTAGGTTGCTATGGCGAGTGTTATTCATATTCCGGATAAAAATCTTATGCTTTATCCACAGTTGATTGGGCAGTATATTAAGCTAGCTTCTGGACATGTTGGACAAATCAAGGTATAACTTCCTACTTTCTAATATTAAGTTAAAAAAAGGAATGATGAAACTTTGATTTATTTTCTTTTTACTACAGTAAGGAAGTCATTGGGATGATAACAAAGTATATAATATAAATACACACTATTATCTTTTTGCACGGTTTTCAAAAGAACATAGTCCAAGGAAAAGAACCAATCATTTTTTTTTATATTAACACAGTTTAAAAATCTAAAAAGAATAAAATATTGCATTGCATCGCAGCTTATATTTAGTGCAATGTTATCAGAGAGTATGTAGAGGATTCCACTTTAGTTTATAGTAGTGATGGTGGAGGAGTAGTTCCATTATCTGCAAGCACAATTCCAGAATGCCTCCAACTAGCCAATAAACTAAGGAAATCGTTTTCTTACAAATGATAACAATGTCAAGCGAGCTGTGCTATTCTAATGGGATCTAAAAATGATTATGTCATGTTATGAAGAATCATATAAAGAACTAACAGAAACAAAATCACAGAGTCTGATAACAGAATTCGTATTCAAAACTGCTGAAACTAAAGAAACACAAGATGTCAATTTTATTTAAGATATACTTGTACATACATTGCCATTAAATGTTTCCAGTGATGAGAGAGATTTTTCGTCACCAATAAACATCAGTAAGCAAGCACATATATGGTCTAGTAGTGACACTGTATGACTGAATATTTATTATATGTGTGTATAAATAAAAGATAAATTCAATTTATTTTTAACCACTTCCGAGAGCCACACTTTTTCAATTAAAAAAAATAATCTGTATGAACATAATTGAAATAAGATTTGGATTTGCTATGATATATTTATTTAAGTCCAGCAGATTGAATCCAAATTTCATGTGAAAATTAATTTCTTTTTTATTAAGTGTATTTGAATGGGACCTATCTCTAATTTTTATGTGTTCACTGTATCTTTTGTTTACATGGTAGTGCATGATTTTTATTATTTTTTTTTGCTATGGTCCCTTGCAAAATGAGAATTGGGTGCTTATATAAAATATGAAATTTATTGACTTATTTCATCTTAATAAATCCAGCACAGTGAAACATGAGTGTGCTCTTATTCTTGCTGCAGGGTTCATAGTCTAAGCATGAATGTATGAATAATATAAGGAAATATCTGTTTGAGTCTCCATAAGAATTTACATTTTTCTGTACTTGATAATTAAATGTATTCCATTTTAGGAGCACAAAATGTCTGAAAGTCATATTTGCCAAATCTTCTGGATTCTGTGCATTTTGTTATAAATAAATGAAGCTCAATTTTCTGATATTTTGAGCATTTTTTTTTGTCTGTAGAACTTTAAATTTTGGCTTAGGCAGTGGGATTTATTTTTGGTCAGTTAGCCAAGGGTTTTTCGATTAAACCAAATAAGTTTCTCATCACAAATCCTACTCTTTGAGTCTATAGAGTTTTAGTCACAAATAAAAAAGTCCCACCCTGGTTTTCCCCTGACAAAATTTCAACTTCATATGTCATTCACGAGCTCATTCTCTAACATGATTTTGGGGAAAAATAAATTAATGAAAAAAGCATATTCTTTTTGACGAAGAAGGCTCCATCATAATTTCATCCTCTCAAAGAAATTAAGTATGAGAAAAAGTTTTCTCAAAGTAAAGTAAGATTTTGTTTTTTGTTGAGTGATATTTTGCGACCGAAAAACAACAGAAAATGGGCACGTTTCTTGTCTAGTAGTGACACTGAATGACTGTGAATGATTGTTATATGTATGCATGTATGAATAAAAAGTAAATTCAATTTATTTTTAGCTATTTGTGACTGTCATACTTTTTCAATTTAAAAATAACCCCTGTAAAATAAGATTTGTGGATTTGCTCTTACATATTTATTCAAGTTCTGTCGACTGAATCCAAATTTCATATGAAAATTAACAATTTATATTTGGATGGAACCTGTCTCCAATTTTTGTATGTTCACTATATCTTTTTTTTGCATTTTTTTTTAGCTGGTAGTCTCTGGAATATATCCCCCTTGCAAAAAAATGATCGAGTGTATTATTAATATACTTATCGTCTTTGATTATTATTATATTTTTAAGTATTTGTTGACTGTTTTATGTTGTAGAAAATTATTTGCATGGCTTCCCATTGTTGTTTCATTGTTAAAGGTGATTAATTATGATGTAATCAATTAGTAATTTTTATTAGATCTCATTTTTTTTTAACATGTCATAGTGTATTTTGAGAAGAGAAGGATTATATTTTCATAAATTTTTGCAATTTAAAAATTCTCCACCCTATTAAAACTTACTCTACATAGTGATTCATACTGTTAAAAACTTATGGTTATTGAATCTCTATTTCCAGAACCTAAACATTTTATCTTTCCTATCTGTATAATGCATGTGTTGATGTAATATAGATTTTTTTGCTGTAAAACTAGGCATTTTGAAGTTAATGATTATGCCGAAAGCGGAAAATTATTTTGAATGTATCCAAAAGACAAAAAAAAGCAGTGTTTTCTAATCGTGTTAGGTAATGGGGAAAAAATATCTAAAATTCTCTTAAAATTAAGATTACAATTTTTTTTACTTAATTTAGTAGAGAACTTGTTGCCTTGGATAAAATATTGATATTATAGAAATCTCAATGAATGAAGCCCAGGTCTCCATTTTGTCTTGTTATGATGATTAAGTTACCTGGATGAATTGTTATGTTTAAAGGTGTAATTTCTGTTGAATTTCATAACTATCAGTAAAAAAACTTTGTAGATATATTTTTCAAAGTGTAGCAAATAAAACTGATTTACTCTCTGGTTATCCTCAAAAACCATTCAGTGACGTAGCGACCATAACTGGCGCCTGGGGTATGATACCTTTTTGGTGTCCCCCCCGAAAAACATATAGTAATGCAATATATAGAATTAGTTATTTTGGGATCATTTGGCGCCCCACTGTGAGTGGCACCCGGGGCATAATAGAACCCCTTGCCCCCCTCTTGCTATGCCACTAAACCATTGGCACATCATTAGCTTATTACTTGTAAAAGAGAGATAGATATGAATGTCTTGTGACTGTGTATTTCTTGAAATAAATAGGATTTGAAAATAAATGACAACTAGATAAAATTCTTTTACTATGTGTACTAGAATAGTCTGTCATAGGATAAGATGTATTTTAGAGAAAAATAATATTCTCCTTAATGTGGAAACTATTGCTGCTAATCCTTATCTTATCTTAAGGGGACGCCTTAGTCGTAATTTTTTTTTTTGTGCTGGGAATACATACTCCTGTGTTACCAGGAGAGCATGATGGATGTTCTGTACCATGTAAACACATTTTGGATTGTGAAGAACTAACAATAGAGGTTGTTTTAATGCGGGGGTTGAGATAATTGAAATGACTGAAGTAGTACAAGTTTTTTCAAAGCTAGAGTACTACTTGTGATGTTTGAAATCCAGCTCAATTCTCAACAGCCTCCTTCGAGCATGAAAATAGTCATTGTTAATATGGGTTAAACTGTCACTTATACATATTGACTGCTTTCACACCGAGCAACTTCTTTTGAGAATGAAACTGAGGTGCTGGAAGCTGCTTGCTTTGCCACGTGATTGCACCTCCACCATAGAAAGAAACTACACCTGTGCGAGACCTGCGTGTTTCTGCACAGCTGTTATCTGCATCACTAAATAACATCAGCTTCTGTCATCTTCATTATTATACACAATGCCGTGTGCAATGGTATTGTAAAGGTATCTTAATGTTGTCTGCATGATTTCCCAATCAGTCTCTGTGGGGTTCTCCAACTTACGAGACACCAAACTCACTGCGTAAGCAATATCTGGTCGAGTCCCCATCGCCAAATACAGCAAACTGCCAACTGCTGATCGGTATGGAATTTCACTGCTGAGAGACTTCGCCTCCTTGATCTTGATCATGCCATCGTCATTTGGCTGACCATAGTCGACCTTGAGACTCGAATTCTTTACTGGGATGCGTGATGTCTTGGCATCTCCAAATCGCTCTAACATCTTTTTTGTAAATGCTTCTTGGTGCAAGAAGAGTGAGCCGTCTTTCAACCATTCAACTTGCAGACCAAGAAAACAATTCAACGTCGTCACTTTAATGTTGAAATGTTGCTTGAGTTCGTCCATAAATGTGAAGAATGTCGCTTCGACAGCGACAATGCCTTCATCAACATAAATCGCCATCAGCATCTTGTGTCCGTAATCATTTCGTATGAGTAGACAGTGGTCGGATTTACTTTGGGTCATGCCATGTTTCTTTAGCACGTCAGTAAACTTGGCATTCTAACATCGTCCACTTGTTTCAATCCGTATAATGGTTGGAGCATCTTGCACATGCGCCCACTTCCATCATCGTATCCGCCGGGTTGATGCATGTAGATCTCCTCAGTCAGGTCGCCATAAAGGAATGCCGTCTCCACATCAATTTGAAATAACTTTAAATTTTCCTTGGCTGCCGTTGCAATTACAGCTCGGATAGTGTCGTAGCGGCACACCTGGCTAAATGTTTCTCTGTAGTCGATATCCGCCGTCTGCGTATACCCCTTTGCTACTAAACGAGCCTTGAATCTCTCGATTGAACCATCAGGATTTGTCTTCACCCTGTAAACCCAGCGATTGTCGAGGATTTTCCGTCCTTTAGGTGGCTCAACAAGCTGCGACGTCCCGTGCTTGGCATGCGAAGCCATTTCGTCGTCCATGGCTCGTTTCCAGTCGGCATATTCAGGAGACTTCGTTGCTTCGTGATATGTTTTGGGCTCATTCAACTTCAGAATGCTGCTGTACACGTCGTAATCGTTAAATCGGACAGGACGTTGGATAGTCGAACGGTCTCGCAATGCATGTGCCGTCAGCTGTGTTGGTTCGTCTTCATCAGTGTAAAGATCACCAGCCTCCTGCATATCTGCATCATCAGGAGTATCCAAAATTTCATACTCCATACCGCTTGATGGATCGGTATTAGATGTCGCTTCTAAAGGCTGGGAAGTAGGACCGATTTGCTGTTCATTGAATACTACGTTGGCACTCTTTATCGTGTCATTCTTTGATGGTATGAAAACACGATACCCATCGTAATCACAATAACCAACCAAATAGCCCTTTATAGCCTTGTCGTCAAGTTTACTTCTGTTGACATCTGGTACATGTACAAATGCAGTTGATCCAAAAACTCGAATCCTGTTTATTGCCGGCTTGCGTCCAAACCATTCCTCAAATGGAGATTTTCCTGTGGTCTTGCTTGGCCCAGTTCGATTCAGAATGTAAACAGCTGTAGATGCTGCTTCTGCCCATAGGAACTGTGGTAGACCTGTATCCTTGAGCATAGTGTGAACTGCATCCATTATTGTACGATTCTCTCTTTCAACCAAACAGTTTTGCTCTGGCGTATACGGCATAGTGTTTCGCAACTTGATGCCTGCATCATCAGTCAGTTTTACCAATTTAGTATTGTCGAACTCACGACCACCGTCTGTGACCAGTTCTTTTACATTTATACCATCCTTGTTGGCCCGAGAAAGAAACTGCTTGATTTTATCCACAGCCTCGTCTTTATGTCTGAGAAATTCTACACTTCGAAACAATAGACAAGATGCGTGGTACTAGCAGGTTTTGCGGCAACTTCCCTTCACCGCTCAACTCTTGCTCACGTTGAAGATCCACCCACAGTGTACGCAAACGTGCGAGTGAATGCATTACATCTTCGTCTTTCTCGATCCGGAAAGTGAAAAATTGTTGCAGAAGAGTGTCCAATTTGACGCTTGACACTTTCTCAGAGTTGTTTAACAACTCGGTCCATATCTCTGGTGCAGAATTACCATGCATACGAATCAAATTTAACACATTCGCTGATACATTTGTGCGGATGATCACAGCAGCTTTCGCATTCGCATTTGCATACGCTTTTACTGCTTGGTTGTAGTCGCGTATCGTCTTTTCATTTGCGTCTGCTGCCGGTGCTGTTGGCTCGACAAGGCAATCATCGAAGATGCCCGCACAATCGTTGAGCACGAACAAAGAGTTTACTTCAAATTTCCAGTCAGTTCAGTTGGATGAACCATCCAATTTGGTGCACTGAACAAAATTTTTAGCTTCCATATTATTACGTCGTCATTCATCAGAGTGTGCGAAAAAAAAGCTATCGGTACACAATCGTCTACCTACACACAGTCCAGCAAATATGGTGAAATCAAAAGTCAAAATCCGAAATCGAAACTCGAAGTCAAAATCCGCGATTCAAATACGTCGTCATAGCCATCGTTACTTCATCTGCGCAGTTAAACGTCGCTAAAACCCATAACCTGTTGTACTATTAACGAAATAAAGTGATGCCACTCAATAGCACGTAATATTAATTGAAGCTCGATTCTCACATAAACTACTAGATTTGTAATAACTAGAATTGTTTTAATAAACTACTAGATTTGTAAAATTGAATTTTTTTATCAAGTAATGTAAAAAGTATTTTGTGAAGATTTATTGTTAGAATATAACCAGCTCTTGGGTAATTTTCAAAAGTAAAACAGTTTTTAATGCATCTTGTGTCATATGTATTGTATGCACAATTTTTTTAATCAGTTTTAATGCGTTTCATGTATGCTAATTACTTTTTTAAACATTTTCTGTTTCTCCATCTCTTACTAAGATGCATTTAATTCTCTTCAGAAAATATTTCTATCTTCTCCTGCAACTTCAGATGATGGTGGAGACAGATATGATTTATGTTTAGCATGTTACCCTAGACCTGTTTCTGTAGTATTTTTGCCCTGTCGTCATGCCTGTTTGTGTAGTGACTGCTTTGACAGATGTGAAAGATGTCCAGTCTGCCGATCTGTTCCAATGCATTTTTTTCAACTACCTGATTCTAATAAAACAGAGGATGACTGACAGCCTTTATTTTTGCAGACTGACTCCTTTAACTTGGTTTTGTATGTTGAATATTTACTGTATCAGTAATAAGGTGTAGCTTCTATGAAGCATAATTTGTTGAACCATCATGGTGTTTTTAAATGTTTATATATGTATTTTTTTGCTTAAATAAATTGATTTGTTTAAAATGCATGCCATTAGTTACTGAATACTTTCAAATAGATTTTGTAGTGTGTGATAAATATAAGACTTGAAAAATGTTTTTCTCCCAAATTTATCCTCTTGGAAAGTAAATTGTGTATTGATTATTGAAAGATTGTATTGATTTATTATCACTAAACTAAAATTTATGCTTTAATAAAGGAGAATTGTCTTTTAGCTGTTATTTATATATTTATACAGTGGTACCTTGACTTACGAATTTAATTCGTTCCATGACTTAGCTCGTAACTCGAAATACTCGTATCTCGAATCAATTTTCTCCATTGAAATGAATGAAAATGCCATTAATTCGTTCCGGGCTCCCCCAAAACACCGCAATTTTTTTGTTACATGTTTTTAAATAAGAAAAACATGCCTATAAACGACGAACATTGTACAAAAACGGAATACAATAGAATGTACTGCAATAAATTTGTTTTATTAAGTGTTAATGTACAGCATTTACCTTGGAGATCAGACTTGAAGGTGCTCAGGGAAGAGGATGGGAAAGGTTGAACTGAAAAATTAAATCTTATTCGTTGATTTTTGATCTTTTCTCCCCGCTTTCCTCACTTTCGCTTTTATTACCAGCTACTCCTTTAAAGTGAACGGGTGAGACACGGAAACTGGGCGATTGTTGCATCGTTCACTGTGGCTGTAATGTCCAGATTCTTCTTTCTGAGAATCCGAAGAACATTTTATCAGAATTCAATCTCTCGGTTTAAGACTGGATAGTAGTCTCAGAATAATATTATACAATTGTATAATAATTGTACATAAAGGTTGTAAATATTATATGCTTCTTGTGTTATTTGATGAGCACGTAACATGGCATTCGCTGCTCAAACTAGCGGTGGGATATCTGAAGCTTGCTCGTAACCCGAATTTTAGCTCGTAACTCGAAGCAAAAAAATCTACAGAGAGAATGCTCGCATCTCGAAAACTCGTAAGTCGAGGTACCACTGTATTTTGTGTTTGATCATTATATGAAGAATTTGGGTATTGTTCGTTCAAATATCTTTACTGGAACGTATTTAACAAGACGAAAGCTTAGTTATGAGTAATGTATTGCAGTTTAAAGAAATCGAATTGGGCGTCATAATATTGAATTATCTGATTGCTGCTAAAATTGTTAATAACACAGTTTAATTTTTTTGGGCAATTGCATGTGACTCACATTACCGTTTGACACAATTCTGCAAAAGAAAATTCTATATATATGTCAAAGAAATATCCCATTTGATTTAAAAAGAAGTTCTTTATAGACATCTGGGGTACAGTAAGAAACTAGAGATATCAATATTTAAAAATTTAATATGAACAGATGGTATCCAGACCATAATTTAGCACTGTGACTCACATTACAAAAAAAGGAAGTCGAGTTTAGTGTGTTAATGAAAACCTAAAATTTCTCCTCTTTCAACGCAGCAGAGTAAAATAGAAGTACACTGCTCCAAACAATTAGGGGAGCACATGGTTTTAAAGAAATTACGCAAATACTTACACCGATAAGTAACATAAAATAAATCATCCATAATTTAAAGCCTAGCAGGAAACAGAAGAAGAAAACTTCATATGCAAATCAAACTTCATGACGTCAAAAACCAGAAAAAGAACATAAGGGCGGAAATCGGGATGTTGCAGAAACGTCTGTTTCACTGCCTTAACTGTGAAATTCGATTGCTCAGTTATTCTTTTTGAGAAAAGGTGACTTGAAAATGTCTCAACAACGTGATTTACTAGAATCCATGGCATGACGTATTATAGGCAGACTTGAAACCAGGCAAACACAACGTAGTGTCGCGGACGCTGTTGGAGTCGCCAGAAGTGTCATTGCAAGGCTGTGGAATCGATTCCAAGAAACAGGGAATGTTAGACGTCGATCAGGGCAAGGTCGGCCACGTGCCACTACAGCAACTGATGACCGGTATATACTGTTAACAGCTCGTCGAAACAGAACAGACAATACTAGTCAGCTGCAAAGACAGTTGCTCTTGCCAACAGGACGAAGGGTGTCCAGCCAAACAGTACGTAATAGGCTTCATCAGGGAGGTCTGTATGCACGTAGGCCAATGGTCTGCATTCCGTTGACCTCACGCCACCGTGCGGCCCGAAGAAGATAGGCTGCTGAACATCCAGATTGGGAGCAATATGATTGGAGCCAAGTGCTATTTACAGACGAGTCCCGATTCAGACTGGAGTGTGACACCCGACGTGTTTTGGTATGGAGGGAAAGGGGCACTCCAAATAACACCACATTCTTTCGTGAAAGGTCACAATACAGACGAGCTGGTTTTATGGTATGGGGTGGAATCAGCATAGGTGGACGTACGGACCTGTATATCATTCGGAATGGTATTTTGACGGCCCGAAGGTATGCAGACGAGATACTGAGACCTCATGTCATACCTTTCGCTGCAGACATTGGAGATTCCTTTGTTTTCCAGCATGATAATGCCAGACCGCATACAGCTCGTCTTGTGGAGAACATGCTTGAAGCTGAAACAATACAGCGTATAGAATGGCCAGCGTGCACTCCTGACCTGAATCCAATCGATCATGTTTGGGACATGCTCGGACGATGCATTGCTGCGAGAGCAAGGTCTCCTTTTACTCTCCGAGACTTGGAGATTGCACTTCTTGAGGAGTGGAACAGTATTCCCCAAAGTCTTATCTATAACATCATCGCATCCATGGAAAAGAGGTCTGCAGCAGTCTTAGCTGTTCAAGGATACCACACGCCATATTAAAAATCTTGCATCATTTCTAAACAATACTTTTTTTTATCGTTTACATGTAACCAAATTGTTACCCTAAATCATCTTTTCGTGTTTTTTCCATATTTTCAAAGAATTAAAGCTTAATTACAAATTTTTTTACGTCTTTTTTTCTGTATTGCACATTGATACGCGTGTACTATCGATTTTATGCCAATGCGTGGCTGTCTCGCACGGTTTTCTTAACTTCTTTGCTTGCTCCCCTAATTTTTTTGAGCAGTGTATTTTATGAAATAATAAACACTTCCAAGTTGTGATATATACCTCCAAAAATTGTTTTGATAGTAATTAATTATCTTAATCAACATTTTATGTGTTATTCACATTTCATAGTTTTGTGACTCACGTTACATCTCCTTCTTAAGTCTTAAGAATCCTTCTTAAGTTACATATCCTTCTTAAGTCTGGAAGAAATATTGATTTGGAAATACAGTGGAATCTCAATCTATCGTTTCTCAAAGGACCGACTGAACTGAACGATAAATGCTGGAAAACGATAGATCCGGGAACACAACAAAGCAATATGATCATCGGGACTGGGTGAGATAAACGACACATACGGGAAAACGATGATTTGGAAAATGGTCGATCGAGATTCCACTGTATTTTATTTTGCAGTTAGTTATGAAACATTACTAAATTTAATTCACAGGCATTTAGTTATATATTTTACCAAAGTAATAAATTAACAGTAAATTAATGAAAATTTATAAATAAAAAGTGTAAATCAAACCAATAAAAATTACACATCACATATATTTATACAGTATGCCCACTAAAGTCCCTTGCTACGCTCTTAACTTCGGAACGGCTGCTGCTAAATTCATAAAAGTGGTGTCTAGGTATAGTAAAGTCACCATGCGCTACGTAATGAAACCGCCTACGGCGCCACCTGGTGGAAAACTGCAGAGTTAGCATTCCTATCTCGAAAACGGAACGAGATAGAGTAAAAAGTGTTTACAAGGTTTTAGAGCATCATCAGTTTAGTAAGAAAAGACACCTTGTGGACATTAATGCGAAGAATAAAACGGTTAAAACCCGCATTTGTTTTTTCGTGATTTTCTCCACTGTGACGTCACGAAACTTGAACAGAAGGAGAAATGATTATCTTTCGGGCAAAACACGACACCGTAATGTGTACAGTGGTTATCGCTTATGATCCCCATTCAAAAGGACCGCGGTTCAAACCCCGAGGGTTGCATCCTTGTACTGATTGTCTTTATAAAAAGAGTAGACAATACATAGATCGTGTAAAATAGTGTCGCATCAACTCAACGCAACTTGGACTTGGTGTTCGAAATTTTTGCAGTATGCAAAAACGTAAGAAACATCCCGCCTGAGATAGCTATAAAAGAGACATCTTCTTGGTTGTAGTATGTTGATGCACATGGTCATGGCTGAGTATTCCAAAGATGATTATTGTGAGATGGTTTCACTGTACGGTGAATGTGGACGCAAGTCACGATCACCAGCAAGGTTGTACCGGCAACGTTTCCCTGCTGGCCCGCATCCTTCTCATCAAACCATCCTAACTGTTGTAAAACGTTTAAGAGAGACAGGCTGCGTTACTAGTCGACCTCGATCTGGCAGACCAGCTAAGGCAGCATTGCAAGTTCAATCGGATGAGGTATTAGCATACGCCCTCGCATATTTGAAATGTAGCACAAGAGAGATCAGTCAACACTGTGGCCTCGCCAAAAGTCAGGTTTGGAAAATCCTAAGCGAATTAGGCGCTCATCCATACCAACGCCTCAACAGGTTTTAGTGGTCGGGGATGCCGAGCGACGCTATGCATGGTACAACTTTGTCATGAATAAGATACAAGTCCAGCCAACATTCTTGGCAGATATAGTGTGGACAAATGACGCATGCTTTTCACGGAATGGCATGTACAATAGGCAAAGCACCTATTACTGGGCGCTGGAAAATCCTAAATGTTTTACCAACGTTCGACATCAAATGTGGTATGCTATTAACGTATGGTGTGCGATTTATAATAACAAGGTGATCGGCCCAAATTATTTACAATGGTACGTTATATGGTGCACGATATTTACAATTGCTACAGAACGTAATTCCCGATTTTGTGGAGAACCTGCTGTTTAATCTTAGGAATGTATGGTTTCAACATGACGGCGCGCCTGCTCATAAGACATCTCCAGTGAAGCAGTTCCTCGTCAAGGAATTCGGGAACCAAATAATTCGGTATGGCGGTTTTGAAAAGTGGCCTCCACGTTCGCCTGATCTGACTCCACTGGACTTTTTCCTGTGGGGATACCTGAAACAGCAGGTGTATGCAGACCCCTCCACAAACATTGCAAGACCTTAAACGACGCATTAAGGACGCTTGTGCCAACGTGTCACGCTCTATGCTCCAACGTGTGCAAAGTGACATTCAAACGCGGATCCAAATGTGCATTGCAGCTGATGGTGAGAAGTTTGAGCATGTGAAATAAAGGTATATTGTTACAACTAGTTGTTTTCTTTCTCAGATCATTTTGTCACGTCACAGTGTAGGAAATCACGAAAAAACAAATGCACGTTTTAACCGTTGTATTCTTCTCATTAATGTCCACAAGGTATCTTTTCGTACTAAATCGATGATTCTCTACCACTTTGTAAACACTTTTTCCCCCTATCTCGTTCCGTTTTCGAGATAGGAATGCTAACTCCGCAGTTTTCCACCAGGTGGCGCGGTAGGCGGTTTCATTAAGTAGCGTATGGCTACTTTACTATACCTAGACACCCCTTTTATGAATATAGCAGCAGCCGTTCCGAAGTTAAGAGGGTGGCAAGGGACTTTAGTGGGCATACTGTATATATTTTAGAATAAATTACAATGGTTTTATTGAAAGAATTACAATACAAATATAAAAAACCCTCTTGAATTAACAGGAATTGGAGGTTTTAATTTCCAAATCAACTTTGATCAAGGATAAAATATTTTATCTTCATTTTTAGGCCATTTCCAATGGTTGCCTGTAGGGTGAATTTTACTTATTTCAAATTCTCCATTGATGCAGAGATTCCACTGCTGAAGTCGAGATCCAAGAAGTTGAAATTTACTCTTAGGTAACTCCAAATTCCTGACGAGATTCTTCAATTTCGACTGAGTAACGAGGTGAGGTTGTCGATGAGCTGAATCAGCTAAACACTCCTCATAATCGGTGGACATATCATTTCATGGTCCAGGCTGTCTTTCAAATTCGTTTCTGGCTCTAGTGCATAGGTTTTTTAGGGCTCTGGGATTGGCAAAGATTCGTTGAGAGGAACTGGTCTTAGAGTTGAAGGGATATTAGAATACTGAATTGTATACTTACTTTTGCTAGAGAACCCGACGGTGGAAGTCATACAAAAGTAACAATCTGTGAGATGACAGCGAGGTCCGCGCCAAACCATGGGAACAGCAAATGGCCCTTGATTTACGGGTACCTTTACAGTGCAGGATTATAGTGACAAAAGCAATGTAAGTTTAAATTATTCAAAGCATGAAAATTCCTGTGGAAACCTGTGCGCGCGAGGTATTGAGAGCGCCACGTGGTACAGTGAATCTTCCAAACTGTTGCTATATTTTTTTATTATTCTTGCTATATATTGTTGCTATATATTTTTATTGTTTGGGGGGTTGATGAAGGGGGTCTGGAAGCTGGAATATGTAGAAAGTAAGTGAAAAAAATTGCTAAAAAACCGGAAAAATAGATCATTTTTAATGATTTTTTTACAATTTAAGGGGGCAAATCCCCCCCAAATCTACCCCCTTGTTACAAATGTTCATGCTTTAGAACTTTTCGCCTCTCTAGCCCCTAAGAAGAAATGTAAAGGCGAAAATAATCCTTTTTATCCTTCCAAATTATCGAAAAGTGATAAAAATAAATGAGGGTCCTCCCTCGAAAATGGTGGGTGATGGGGGAAAACGGAGGTCATTTTACACGAGAATCAGCAGGAATAGTGTCAGGGCCGATTTTCATACCGACCAGTGTAATCAAATATTCGAAATATGTATCAATGATAACAATTATTTCCAAGCGCGTATTGTTTATGAAAAAAATCTGATTTAATATAATTAATATCCTGACAAAGAACATTTTTTTTCTCATCTGAGTTCTGGACTATATTCTTTAGTATTCTTCTGTGGGGAATTCATTTTCTGGAGTCGAGAGCATTTTACAATATTATTTACTGTTTAGCTGTTCAGGCTCGAGGTAGCCTTGTGGCAGCGCGCTGGCTTTCCGTGCTGAGGGTGCTCGGATCGAATCCCGACGGGTGCCATTAAATACCTCCGTGTCTAGGCCGGATATGGGCACGTTAAATCCGTAGACCTGAGAGTCCCACTATGAGGAAGTCAGGTGATTGCCGAATGGCTAGAGCGCTGGCATTTGGTTCAGATCCTGTCGGTTCGAATGCTACTGTTGGCATGGATGTTTCTAGCCGTTTAAAATCGGCTTTAAACTGTAGGTCCCGGTCTAATTAGCCCTCGTGTAGCAAAAAATTGACCGTAGCGCTCCAAACCAAACCAAACCAAACCAAACCAAACCCTCTATGAGGTCAGAGAGGGAGGGAGAGGGTACGATCCTTCCAGATGTCGCCCCTGGGGGTTCTCGGTCAAAATTGAGGTGACAGCTAGCTAAGACGGACTCCGACCCTTGTGCTGTACAAACCGGAGCCACTCACTTCAGCCCGAAGCCTATATGGACCTGGTCTAGAATTTCCAGCCAGGGGGCATTAGCAACGGCAACAATAACAACTGTTCAGCTGTTTAAGATTGGTTTATAAAAGGTATATATATATAAAAGGGCATAATGTGGTGGGATTTTAGGTAGGGTTACTCAACAGTTATGGTCAGTTTTCAAGCTGTACAGATGAAATCATACAACATTTGCGTATGTACTTTTTTGCAAACACTTCTTAGATTTACTTCGATTCTACAGCGTTTTCAGTGTAGGTTTAAAATCAATCGGCTTATGTAACTATGTTTTCGGAGTTTTACACATGAAATCTAACTATAATAAGTGAATTACAACACCTCAAGCAAAATTTAATCTCAGAACATTTAAGGTTGTTGTGTACTAACCCTAATGGATTCGCTCACCTCAATGTTAACATATGGAGAAAATTTGTCCAAGGATTGCCGACTTGGATTGAAAGATTTTCTTAAAAACATTGTACTCCGTAATAGGGAAAACAAATTTACACTTTGGGCATTTTTCGGTTTTTTAAAAATGCAAATCATATTGTAAAATTTAAATAATTTGGGGAAAAAATCTGATATAGTGTGTTTGAAAAGCTCCTAAATTCTTTTGTTGGGCGAAATTTATAAGGGGAATCCTGTTGCAAGGTGCAGAAAAGTTCGGGCTATCTGAGAATACAATTTTTATTGGATTATCAGCATTTATGTTTCTGTAAATAGATAAATTTTCTCCACAGGTTAACATGGAGGTGAGCGAATCCAATAGGGTTAGTACACAGCAGCCTCAAGGATAAGTGGTTACGTCGAATGAATCGTGATATGGTGGTGTAGTAGTCAAACATCTGCCTATAATGCATCAAGCCCTGTGATTAATTCCCGAGCCAGTCAAGTAGTTTTTCAAGTGTGAAATAAAAGTATTTGAGTGTATGTGTCAGAGAAGTTGTAAGATGTATCATTGTACCGTAAATATAATTACGTTTCTTTTGTAGAACATTTTTAAAGAATAACTGAATTATTTCTTAACGCTCTCTCAAAGAAAGTGCCGGACTCATGATTAAAACATATTTTGGAATATAAAGAATCAAATATTCATTTTTATGTCCTTTAATTAATTCTCTCACAAAAGTTGCTTTCTGTGAATTCGTCTTTAATGAGAACAGATTTCAAAGGCTTTTTTGATCGAATTGATACGCATGCAGCACTCAATTATATCAGAGAAATAATATAATTGGAGGTGCAATACTAATTCAATGTAATCATAATAGCTACGTTTTCGTTAGGCACCTTTAAGAACGTTTATTCGTATCTTTTATTGTCTGTTTTCTGACATATTGTATGACATTTAGGGAAGCAAATGAAACCTATATCGATTAAACGTACAACAATCATTGTAATATTATAAATACATCATTTCAGGAAGTGAATGGAACTAAATGTGCTAGGAATGATAAAGAAGAAGAAAAGAAAATCAGATGCATATGTGTTAGAAATTATTTATTGTAATGCCCTAAAAGCGGTTCTTGACTAAGTAATGCATTTAGTATGAGTTTTTGTGGTTCAGCAGATAAGACTCGTTACAACGGACTGCTTCGCTGGATATGATGACCGGTAAACTTTTAAATGCTTGAAAATTTAGAAATTTTTTAAATCATACACGTTATGAAATTATCGGAGCATGTTTTTATTGAAGCTCTGAGCTTTCTATTTTATAAGGCACATAAAAGAACATGCAGTTATTAAGGGATTTTCTAGCTTTATAAAAATTCTATCGGCATAAAATTTTGAATGTATAATGTTCCCTAATGAGCCTTCCGTAATACCTTACATTGTAGAAAATGATTTGAATAGTATTTATATATCTTTCGGACAATAAATTGTTGGAAAAACTAATAATTATTTTTCAGTTTTACTAGTTTTTAAAAACACGTGAAAAATGTTGAAGGAAAAAATGTTAATATTAAATATTAAATTCTATGAATGGTTTTTCTATTGCGATAAAAGTTTTTTTTGAGGGAATGTTTCACACCTATTATTCTAATGGATTCTTCTATATGTATGATAACTGATACTGTTTAATTTTTAAATTAGAGATACTTATTTGAATATTCACAAGATTGATAACCGAAGACTGACTACTGATGCTTGATAAAAAATACTCTTGATTTAAAAAATGATGTTATAGTAAATACAAATATTTTAAACTGTTTTTTTACATTTGCTACGTTATACATAAGGAATTTCTTCACATCTTATCCTTCTTCCAATCGAAAAACCAAGTGAAATGTTTCATAATCAATTTGAAGACATCAATTTTATATCCAAAACATTTTATGCTGTTCTGTTTATATTTTCTGATGAATCAGAATCTAAAATGCATGCATGTAAGAGAAAAATTCTGGAACACAGCACTACGATTATTCTTTCTTATGTAATTATGAGTGATTTGTACACACTATATTCTGTCCTTGATTTTCTGCCTATGGGATTAACCTTTTCAGCTTTGGTCACCGATTTCTGCAGTTTTACCATTCGAATCGTATTATTGTACAAAAAGAAGTCAATGATGTTGACGATGAAATTCATCCAAGAAAATTATGCTGCTCTTCAAAATAACAACATAAACACTAGACGCAGAAAGTTACTCTTCGCTTTCATTCTTTGTTTCATTTTACCTATAGTAGAATATACATATCTGGGGATAATCTGTTTCTCTGAAAAGGCTTATTATATACAAGATGTTCTTTTTGGATGGGTTCCGGAAAATACCCAGGCAACATGTATTATGCTGCTGTGTGTAGATATTGTTACCATGAATCAACAGTATGCATTGCCAGGATTTGCTGTTGTTTTATGCTGTTATGTGTTTGGTGTGATTCAACGCTTTGTTGATAGATTTTGTTATAAACTCAAACAACAGAAAGATATCCAAGGCATTATGATCTTTTACGTTAAATATTCCCGTATTATATATGCATGTATTGAACAGACCGAAGATTCATTCTCCATTCTTATCGTTTTCCTCTATGGATACATGACATGCTCTATTTTTAGTGTGACCACTATGTTAATAAGGATTGATTACGAAAAGTCAAATCCTTTTACACTCATACCTCAGATTATCCTGATAATTATAGTTCTTCCAGCTTTCTTTGTCATGAGTCTGAGAGCAACATCAATAAATGATGCAGCTATTAAGGTCAAACAAACAATCCATGAATTAGTGGCCAGCTCTGAAAGTTTAGATCACAAAGAAGAGAATCTTCTTTTAGCTATGTCAAGAGATTTTCCGTCCCGAGTTGTTGTGACTGGATGGGGGCTCTTCAGGCTGAGGCGTAGTTTCATCCAAGGTACTGCTGGGGTTATGATAACATATAGTATAGTGTTATCCCAATTAGGGAAGTAAAGAATTCCTTATCAAACGAATGCAACGTTTAATAACTTTGCTAAATGAATGAAATTGCTAATATACAGTGATTTTTTGACATCAGTAGCTGTTATTCAGCAATGTGACAGATGATGTGTTCAAATATTTTTTTAAGTGTGACAAATTTTAAAACATGTAAAAATAATTGGCCGTGAGTACGGTTAAAACAAGGTCAATAAGAAAAATTACACAATTATGCAACCTATGCAACTATATGCAATGGGAACTAAAATGAAGCAAATCTGAATTCTAGTTTTAGTCATCTGCTCTTTCCACTGGTTGTGTAAAATTTACTGCCTGAAGTGACTTACATACTGAACGACATGAACAATTGGTTTAGTAACACTTATATCTGGAGAAGAAAAAAAAAATCATTCCATTTAGTGTACCACTAAACTGTGTTGGAGTAAATCAAGGCCAGTACTTCGTTGACTTTGGTTGTACAGACGAGGTCACATTTTTTACGACAATATGGATTACAGGAATTTCTATCCAAGAAGAACAACAAAGGGTATTAAATAATAGCGGTTTTATTGAAATGACTTTTACTATGAATTCATGAATTGTTCCGTAAATTTCGATTTCCGTAACTCAAAACGCTCGACTAATGCTCTACTTATTAATTAATTTGTTAAAGGGAAAAGAAGGACTTAGAAGTATATTAGGGTACAACATACCAGATCGTCAGAGTAAATAAATTTTGTGTCAATATTTTGGTAAAAGGTATTTATGGATGTCCATTTTAATATGATTAATTTTATTTTCTGAATGTATGTTCATCTATGTGTAACAGTACGGCTATCTTTTACGTTTCTCTAAAAGGCCAAATCCTCATGTTTTTGATGTGTATGCAATTCAGGATTGGTTAATACGATGCTGTCAAGAATAAGACTTTTGAATTTTATGAACTGCCAGTTTCTGCAGATTTCTTCTCCTGAATGGCTTTCCAATCAGAAAATCTCTTTGATTGGGAGAAATTTGAGGAAACAAACAAATATCTCCTTATTGATATTTGTATCGAGTGTAAAAAAAAGTGCTGCCTCTTTAACATTAGAAAAGCCCGTTATCATACAGTTATATACCAGTAGAACCCACTCTAGACTGAACAAACCTAAATTATAATCTAGATACCACGTGGGTACATTTTATTAACTTTCTCATGACAATCCATGCATTTCAATGATAATTTTGTTATTTTTGACTCGTAGAAGCTCTGTCGAGAAGAGTGATACATTCTCCTATCTGGAAGTTATTCATTAATAAAGTTCTTTGAAAAAAATTAAGCTAAAATTTGGTTTAAACACTGTATAATGTATTTTTATATTCTGTTTTGTATACTTTGCATCACTGGTTCCAGAACTTTGAATTCTTAAGGACCCCTCCTCAATTCCACTCACAAGCACACACACATTCCCTTTTTTTTCAGCGATTGTTTTTTTGTAATAAGTAAACTACAATAATAACTAGCAAAAGAAATGTTTTTTTTTGTTAGAAACACATTGTATTTGGTATTACGAAGTTGCTATACTATCAAAACAATTTTTTTCCCAAACAAAGAATCATACAGTTGTACAAGGGTACACAGTAATTATTTCGATTTTTGGAAGCTGTTGCGATGGACGATATAATTTTTTAACCCGGAATTCACTACACTTAATATTTTACACACTGATGATGTAGTATTATTCAACATTTAACTTGGTTTCGTAGCTTCATATTTATTGATCTCAACAAAGTTTGCTTGAATCTTCTCTTTTGCAGCATGAGGGCTAAACTTACCAGAACCTATAGCTTAAATCCGATTCCAAACGGCTTCTAACATCCATACCTATGGCGGAATTTTAGGCGGAATTAAGTTATGCAACACAAAATGGAAGCATATAAAGTAAAGTTTTTTTAATGATAATTCGATAAACGTACCTTCCTAATATTACAAGATTTAGCAATCTACTGAAAAACAATTCTAACCCCATTGCATTCCAAGATTGCCGTGTATCGTACTGCGAAACTGCCAAATTTTAATTTCAGGAATAATTTTTACAAGTAAATGAGCCCATAATCTAGCTTTAGAAAGTTCCTGGTTGAAGTAAAAACTCATTAGCGGCGGAGCCTCTGACTATTATTAGACAGGGGTGTATTATTAGACTATTATGTAGCATGCATACTGATGCATACAACATTTGCACATTTGTACACATTTTCATTCTAATGCACACAACATATCATATAGTTTCAGTTCGTAAGAGTTGTATTTTTGATCTCTCTTTCTCTACATGCAAAAATATGTCTTTAATATTTTAACCGGAAGAAAATATTTTTTCTTGAAGAAACGCTCACATAAATTCAACGTTTCTTCACGTAGTCATTCGTGGTGAATAAATAATTACGAATCAGTTCAATGGATCTTCAAAAGTTTTCTGTACGTCTAGACGCATTAAGTTAGAATGAAAGAGTTTGTACATTTTTAAATCTTTTTCTTCTATATGCATTTTTAGAGAGAATTTTAAGAATAGAAGGATAGAAGTATTTATACTACTACATAAGCGTATATGGGAAAGGTAGGAAAAGAATTGCAAAAGAATCCGTCTAAGGATGAGGAGAGAAAGATTGGAAGAGATTTTACTATTTACTAAAAATATAGAGTGGTGTATCATAAATATATTGTCATATGATGAAAAATGTTCCCATCATTGATGTTTTCCAGTGTAACTTATCCGAGACTCAAATAATACGAATATCTTTTCATATAACAGGGATGAGAAAAGTACATTTAAATTTTGAAAGATATTCAAGAAGAAGTTTGATTGTTATGTGGTACGTTTAAGTACTTGAGTAAGTAGGTCTAGAATATCTGATGAGAGAAAGAATGGATTCTTTTTGAAAAACTGATGGATACCTTTGACGGTCAAATACAAGCTTCCTGAATCCCTAAAGAGGAAAAGAGCTTGTATCTTTTGTTTCACAGAAATTGTCAACTGTGCATTAAAAACAAAGTACGTCATAAATTTTACCAAGATTTTTAAAGTACAATTATTTACCGATTCTGGAATTTGGTATAAATTTTTTCCCCTTTGATACTACCGTACGGAACGTAGCTAGGCGGGAGGGGGCAAGAGATTATTACGATATCAAACTTTATACATCTTAACGGCGATGCAAATTTAAATTACACCCCTTTTAAAACTGTTTATAGGGGAGCATCTTTTTCAAATACTATTGCTTAAATTAGGCTGTACATAGACAACAGCTGTAAGTATAGTATTTAATTAGGCAGCATCACGCCTTCCTTGGATATTGTTTAAATAAGAAACTTTTAATTCCTAACTTATTTAATTGTAATGTATTGAGCTTATTAGTCTTACAGCACTTGCTGCCGATGGTTTTCCCCATTGTGGAATAAAATATACTCTCTTTTAAAACTCCTGATAAATTGTCATTCGTTTATCTTGTCAAATTAATTGAACTAAGTGTTGCCATTGAACAAAGTTTGTGTTGAGGATAAATAAAAGTTTGATTACTGTAAATTTAGTTCAAGTGTATTGGATAGATAATTAATTTTTGAACTCGAAATCAATGCATTTTTAGCTAGATAAACTTATCAGGATCATTTACTGTGAAAAATTATTCCCGGAATTTAATTATTCTGTACAAAGCATTTTAATGCTGTTATTCTTCTCTTCAAATGAGAGTAAATTATTCTGAATACAAACAGCCGCAATGATGGTGGGGGACGTGTGCATTGCCGTATAGAATTCACAGATTCTGACAATTAAAGTAAAAATAATAATGTTTCAGTTAAAATGACGATTCGACACATTTCTCTCATTGTTAATCACCTCGAACCGTAACGATAAATTATTGAGCATGTAGAGAGGAAATGAACTTTAAAACGCACTATGAAAGTTTTACGATTATGTTGATTAAATAAACCGGTAAATTTCTATTTGTATAAGTGATGTTTCTTTTATATAAACACAACATAAAACATAATGTTAAAATATAAATGTGGCGATCCAGCTATTTACTAGATAGCAGATAGGAACGTTCTTGCTTCCTATCCCGGGTTTTGTGGAGTCTTTGTATTCAACTAAGACTAGTGTCTACTTCTCTGCTGCTTGTGTTGATATACCATAGTCTGTTTTCATAATTGATAAAAAAGATTTTGCCTGTTACTTGCGATGTCAATGAGCTGACTTTCCATTCCGCTTTCTCCTAGCAATATTTATGAAACAATCCGTTAATGTTAATCTTTTATTAACCGTGATGTTAATTTATAAATTTTTACACGTTAAGAAAGAAGAGAGCCAGAGTTTATTGAGTCTAACCAGTTAATTTGGACCAGAGTCTAACTGGTACGTTCAAGACGTAGGATTTAATGGCTGTTGTAGCAGTGTGGTAGGCTGCTGTACTATACATGGGTGGCTGTCAGAGTCATCGCTTTGAAGGTTGTGCTTTATTTTATTTCGAACTTGTGAATTAGACTGGGCTCTAACTACGTTTTGGGAAGACTGGAGTCTGTGCTTATAATTCTACAAATAAAGACCTTAGTTGTGCGTCAGTTAAGTTGTTAATTATTTGTTATTGACTTAAAAGCAGTATTCGTTACATTAAAATTTGAAAACTTTACATTATGTTTCAGAGTTTTACTTACAAATAATATGACATATGAAAGATAAGAATGCTCTCGAATGTTATAAATATTATAAGACTTTCGGTATTCCTATTAAAAAAGCATTTTATATGACTCATAAAAATTCAAAAAGTTCGCTGAAAAGTTTTAACAAAAGATAAAAAGAGCCCTATTCACTAGTTAATCTCTTGCACACTAGAGCTCAACAAAGTCTAGTAATTTTGAGAAATAGTTCTCAAACTTGTTTTCATCTAGAAATAATTGAAGAGGTAAAATGCACATTATTATAAAATATCTGGTTCCTCTGTTAAATTTTTGAAAGTCGGTGTCTTCTTATAAATTTTACATTTTTCACTGAAGAATATGAATAATGCAAAAACCAGTCATTTATATGTGCAAATAATCATTTTAAAATAAGGGCAGAGATGATGTGGGGTTACTAGAGGGTCCACTATATTTATTACAGTTTTAAATTATATACGTAACATGCATTTATTTATTCTGGAGAGGAATGCTAAGGGTACTAAACAGCATTTATATATTTCCGAAGTTTCATCTTATGCACTTAGTAATAAGGACAAGATAAAATAAAAATAAATTATTCCATACTTCATGTTTTATTTGGGAAAAAGTTATATTTTAGAAACAAAATCGCAAAAGATATTTAAATCAGAAATTTTGCTCATTGATACGAGAAAGAGAGAACGTTGAACTGTTCAATACAGAAAAACTAATATGGCTTTCCAAAGTAATTTATTTTTGTTAAAATTTCACTTATCTTCTATTAATATACAATATTCAAGGAAGAAAAGAGGGCATGATCTCACATGTATGTATTCATAGTTTACATATTAGGTCGAATAATTGAAGAAATTAGCATTGGACAATACTCACCATTGTTTTTCAGTTAAGATAAAATATTTTTTAACTGCAAAATGAGGCCTGGGGCAGCCTGAAAGTTAGTCGTCGGGATTCGGTACTGAGGTAGCTCGAATCAAATTCCGACAAGCACCAATGAATGACTCCGTGTCTCCATTGGGTATTGACACGTTAAATATGTAAGCTGGAAAGTCTCGTGAGGTTTGTAGGGGAGGACGGAAGGTATGACCTACGAGATGTCGCCCCTAGGGGTGCTTGGTTTAAATTGGGGTGGCACCAGGATAGAAAGTGGACGCCGACACTTGTGGGGCCCAATAGCAAGTGCTAAAATTGGAGTTGCAGCCCTCTAGCCCCGCAATGAGCATACGAAAGAGAGATAGATAGATAGATAGATAGAAATAGATATAGAGATAGAGTTATAGAGATAGATAGATATAGAGATAGAGTTATAGAGATAGATACAGAGATATATATAGAGAGATAGAGATAGATAGAGAGATAGAAATAGATAGATAGATAGATAGATATAGATAGATAGATAGATAGACAGATAGATAGAGAGAGAGAGGAACGACAATGTTACGATTGGTTAATGCTTGCCAGAGAACTAAGATAAAATATTTTTTAACTGGAAAATGAGGCCTGGGGCAGCCTAAAAGTTAGTCGTCGGGATTCGGTACTAGACAAATAATGACATTTACATGTTAAGGAAGATTTAGTATAACATTTAACTAAATGCTGATGCAGTTGAATTTTGATTTCGTGAGTTTAAATTTTATGGATTTGATTACTTGGGAGTTTGCCATTCATAAGCATCAAACATTTTTTTTTAATTGATTGTGTAAAAAATTTCAATCTATAAAGTACCGAATCCTTAAAGTATGCTTATGATTTCTTCTTTAATGTTTTGAAAAGACCACATAGAATGCAGAAAAAGATGTGAAAATGCCTTCTCGCGTGATGCATTAAATGTCTATCGTATCTCACTACTCTGATAATTCTGTTTTAATACGACTTTCGTACCAATTTAGATTATCTCTCCTATGATAAGAAGAGTGTAGGAAAAGAAGCAATTCGTTCAAAAAGGCTTTCGGTATCTATTTCCTTTTCATTAGCAACGTAGGAAAGGCGATTGTATCAACTCTTATTAACACTGATAATAGCACCCAAAACTACAATTTTTCTTGAATTTTATTTGTAGATTTCTAATCCTCTTCAATGTATACATTATTAAACTTGTAATGTTATTATAGTATAAAGAATTATTTAATGTATTAAATGTATATATAAGAAAATAAGTAATATTAAATTATTTATTTATATATGCGTTTTGTACATTTTATGTATATTACAAACACACACACACACACACACACACACACACATATATATATATATATATATATATATATATATATATCTGTGGCTTGGTACAAGAAGTGCCTAAGTCAGTTTTTTTCCAAGGTGACTTTGTTTGCTTATGTCTTTTTAAAAAAATATTATTTTCAATGTAAGAAGTACCTAAGTCTGTGCAATAGTTTAGAAAACACTTTTAACACTAGAACGGCCGGACTTTGCTACCTACCTAGAACGGCCAAGGGGACAAAAATGTCCCCTGTCATAGAACTGGCGTTTTGGTAAAAAAAGGTCGGATAAAATGGTATTATTCAGACACATGAGAGTTTTATTACTGAAAAAACATTATTATTTCTAATTTTAAAATTGATTACAACAAATTCAATAAAGCGAAAAATAACTGAAAAATGCTATATAAAGACCAATACAGTCTTGGACAAACCAACTTTGAAGAAACTACAGGTCTTCTCTAGATAAATCGGCCTTGCAAGACACGCAAGTGTACGTTACGTGACCAGTACACTTTTTGCACACTGATTTCTTACATGTTACACATTTGTAAGCACTTTTTCCATTGTTACAAGTTACGCGAACTTGGCATTTTCGACGGGATTGACTGATTCCAGATGGATCATCGTGATCAGCTGCAGAACTCTTTCTATCAATGATTTCTCTGGTAAGTTCCTCTCCTAAGGTGAGAAGGAAATCTCGCCTTGATATCTTCATTTCCGTTACTTCTTTATACAGCACCCAACTATTAATTCCTGCCATGTCCAAAACGTTACAAAACGTATGAAAGGGCCATCTCCTTGATGCGCTTTTCACAGAATACTTGCGAGCCATGGCGTCAACAACGTCTACCCCAGACTTTGTTTTGTTATAAAACGTGACACTTTCGGGTTTAGATTTGCGATCACTGCCTATTTGGATGTCAGGATGTAGCGAACTCATCATAACCACATTTTTGTTTGTCTTTCCCTGATACACAGTGAGAGTTATGTCATTGATTTTTAAAATCGTAGAATCGTAAAGATTCTCGCGAGCTTTCTTCATGCAGTGGGGAACTTCTCTTCTTGCCTTGTTGACAGTGCCAACTAAGGTAATTTTCTTTGATACAAGGTACTTAGCTAGATGCATTGACGTAAAGTAATTATCACATGTAACGTTTCTCCCCTTGTTTAAGTACGGCGCAACAAGCTTCTTTACTACATAGTCACCAAGACGGTCATCATCGTGACTCTGCTCATCTTTTCCAAGGTAAGGAAAAGCATTGATCAAGTATTTAGTTTCATTGTCAACGGCCATCCAAAATTTTTGGCCGTACTTATCAGGTTTTGAGGCCATAAACTGAGTGAAACGGCATCGAGTTTTAGACGGAAAGAGCTGCTCATCTACTACAATATAGGGTCCAGGTACGTAGTTGCTTTGACAGTTAAATACAAAATCGTCCCATACCTGTGAAATAAGAGCAAACTTGTCTTCCTTGAGTCTTTGAGACCTAGTGGATTTAACGTCAAATCGTAAAAATCGCATAATTTCTTTGAACCGATTACGGGACATTGCGTTTTTACACAACTGCACACCGTATTTCTCAGACCAGAGTAGGCCGGTTTCCATCCCTTTGGACTCAAGTGCCCCTCGCACATACAGGATACCAAAAAATGCTTCGAGTTCACAAAGATGTAAAGACCAGTCATTATTTCCTAACACTCTATGAGCTTCTGTCACGGTACACTTATGTATATGTTTTAGCATACGGTCGTCAATCATTAGACGCCAGGCACTAGTGATAAGACCAGATACAATGTGCCGTTTTGCATTTGGAGATGGCCCAGGGTTTTCTGTAAGTATGTTCCGGTTTCCACGTCTTCCACAAGATACGGTATCGGGGGAGACTATTTTCCATTTTGTCCCATCCGGCGACTCAACTTCCGAGTCTACACTTAGTTTTTTCAAAATCCCTTTAGGTTGCTTTTTTCCTGCAGAAACTTGTTTTCCCTTTTCGTTAATATTTCCGGCTGGCTCACGAGAAACATTAGCATTAATTTTTTGGTTACCATCAGGTGAATTATGCTTACGTTGCAACCGACGTTCTTTCTGCGCAGGTTCATCACCGGCCTCTCTTGACGAAAAACTACGTTCCGCTGCAGCGAAACTGGAGTGTGGCTCGTTAGATGATCCTCCTAAAATAGAAGAAGACTTTTTGTATTTATCGATATTTACATATTTAAATATAATAGATATCATAAATATAAATATAAATATAAATATAAATATATATATATATAAATATAAATATAAATATATATATATATATATATATATATATATATATGTATATATATATATATATATATATATGTAACATGGGAGACTGACACTGGCCCAATAGATATCGAAATCTCCCATGTCACGGTGAGAAGAAGATATTAATACTACAACTCACTCCATATCAAAACGACGCACTCGGCTTCTTACGGAAAGACTTTATTACGTCTATTCAAGTCAGTTACATGATCAAAAAAGCGTACATGTACGTGATCCCAAACCTTATATAACCTCATCTCGTCATGTGATCGTAGTAGGGTTTAATTGGTTAAAAGTTAAGAAAAGGCGTGACAAATGCGCTACAGCGTTTAATTTTCTGCCCACGCTACGCCAGTTTAGTTTTCATTTAAAACAGGCAGCCATTTAATTTTTTCCACTAGAGGCCTTTTAGGACTTAGATTTGAAAACGAAAGTTAGCTCGTACGCCCAAGGGAATTTAGAATAATGTTAGATTTTAAAATGGAATTTAACGCGAATGCCCAAAGGGAATTACCTGTTTCAAGGAATTAAAAAAGGGTTTGTAATTTGGAATAGTAAAGTGAGGAATTAATAGTTTTTAAATGTTAAGATTGTTGAATTAAGAAATTATTAGTTTTTAATATTATAGAATATCCCCCCCGTCCGAGAAGAGGCTGACCTACAATGCCTGCATTGGAGGGCAGACTCACTCAGATGAGTGACAAGAATGGGCATTAAAAAAAATTTGGAATAAGTTAACGTATCAAGTTCAATTAAAGTTAAATTGCAAAAAATTTTTTGTTAAAGTTCACGTGATGAGCTGACATAGCAACATTATCAAATTTACTGAAAAAATATATATAAAATCACCAAAAAGAAGGACACATAATATTAAATTGAAGATTCTACATAAGTATGTATTTGAAACCTGTTGAATAGGGACGTCTCCCCACACAACAAAATCTCAAAAAAAAAAATCAATTAACATAACCAAAAATTTGTAAACTACCAAAAATTTTCACTATAAACATACATTTAATACAATATCTACCATCATCTCGATTTGAATAATACAAAATAACAAAACATAGTAATAAAAATATTAAAACAAACAAAAATTAAGTAACTGAAGTTGTCTTTGATAACAGGATGAAAAATTCAAAAATTCTTCCTCAACGTTCACTACTATGGAGTGAGTCCAAAAAAAATTTTTTATTTACTTATCTTGTAATGATTTATCTGTGCAACATTTTTAGTCCTTTCACAGTCATTAGTATGTTGAGGAAAAAACACCAATTAAAAAAAAATCACAGTCTTTTTAGTGCTGTGTCATTTCTGCTTCACAAACGTAGAATGCATAAATATCACATTATCTCGACTTGTTTACATATAAAGAAAATTAGTCCTTTAGTTACATAATAAAAATCACAGTTTATAATAAAAATCACACTTTCAATAAAAATCACAAGATTTAATAAAATCACACTTCAAATATATCAATTGTACATAAAAATTACAAAACATATCACTCATTATATAGTTTTCGTATCTTTATTTATCTCATTATTTTTTTTTCTTAATATCTCTTATCTCCTTTATTTCAATATTACTTATTATCAAAAGAAAAAATCTCTTTTTAATATCTTTTATATTTCTTATTATTCTTATTTCATCATTTCTTATATTCATTTTATTTCGACAACATTTATTCATTCCAAAATTCTATTCAATATTCTTTAATTATACTTATTCATATTTATTCTAACTTTATTTATTTATTCTCAATACTTTTCACTTTATTTTCAAATTATTTATTTACTATTCATTTGTGTACACTTATTTTAATTCTACGTGGATATCCAATTTTTTGTGTTGAAGGTACCTTGTTGTATGTGTGTTACCCAAACTCTTAGTCTCAAATTTTTTAATTCTACCTCTAAGCAGTGAGGGTTGTGTTTATGTTTGTGTAACAAGTGGGTTTTCTTTCTCCATATTGTTCTCTGACTAATAAGGAGGAAGAGTCTTTTATCCGTACAGTGGACTAACCGTAAATCTCCGACAGAATATGACTGCGTTGAAAAACAGCATCTTGTATAGTACAAAGATGGAGAAAAAGGAAAAGGTGCAGTTGTCATACCTGTGGGAGTATAATATATTGAAATGGGAGGACAAAAGGAGTGGCCATCCCAGCCCTGTTTTAGTCATTACTCAAGCATATAGTCTTCAGCACTTTAAGTGACTGAGTTGATGAATTAAAAACGAATAGTAAAAAAAAATTAAAAAAGATCTTAAACAGTTGGGACGGCATCCAACGCGCTTGTAGAGTTGGGTGATAGGAAAGTGTATTCAAGAAATAGGAAATTTACTGAAAGGTTAAAGAAGTAGAGTTGTCATAGTCGGTGTTTAAATTGAGATCCAAAAAAAATTCACATATAATAGTATTCTTAAGAAGAAAGTTTAAGTTAGACAGTTTTTTTTTTTTTTTTTATATATATCTTTAGTAGGACAACACATAATTAATTATATCAATTTAAAAAAAATATAATGATGTTAAGCATCACATAGAAAAGAAAGAAAAATGGATCTAATGTTTGTCATTATTCGTGGTGTAGTTTTAAGTTCTCTGGTGCATTATAATATCTCAATCTGCAAGCATGGACAATTTCAGAATCTCGTTTAGTGTGAAAGTTTGCTCTATCAATTTCATAATTAACTTTTGACATTTGTTTTAGAATAGTGTAAGGTCCAGAATAGGGTGAGCTTAATTTTCTTGTATTAGGGTAATGAAATTCTTCGAATAACACTAAATCTCCAACATTAAATTTAGATTCTACAAAACGTGCATCATATTTTACTTTATTCCTATTATGGTAATTAATTGTCCTTTCTTTAGCTAATTTTCTCGCCTCATCCACCTGAGGATAAAAATCTTGTTTTTTAACATGAGGTTCATAAGGTAATATTCCAAAAAGTAGGTAAGCTGGGGTCATTTGGGTGACTGAATGAGGCGTATGATTGTATTCATTAATTACTTCATTTAATAGGGTTGTCCAAGGAGTTTTGTTTGTTGAGTTATGTACTTTGCACCTTAATCTAGTAATTATTGTTTGATTTACCCTCTCTACCTTTCCATTCGTTTGTGGATGATGACTCGAGGTAAGTAATTGTTGCACATTGTTATGCTCTAAAAGTCTTCTAAACTTTGAACATGTAAAAGCTGCATTTCTGTCGGTTAGCAATTTTTTTGGTGTTTGAATTTGGAATATTTGTTTTAAGCAATTCGTATAAGTTTCAGTAGTTACGCTTTTTGATGGAAAAGCCCAAATATAACGCGTTGCATGGTCAATTATCAAATGTAAATATTTCTTTGTGGAATTATAGTAATTAAATCCGCCTACTGTGTCTAAACTTAAGCACTCAAAGGGTTGGTCTGTCGGAGGTACTTCTTGCAGCAATCCAAACCTTTTCTGTCTTTTCTTTTTGTTTAATTGACAAGTATGGCAATGTTTAACATAATTACTAATGTCCTCATTGATTTTGGGCCAATAATATTGGGGTGTGAGTAATTGCATTGTTTTATTTATTCCAGGGTGTCCATAGTCCTCGTGGGCTCTTTTTAAAATTTCTAACCTCAATGAAAATGGTACTACAATTTTTAAAAATCCTTTCTTTCTCATGTAGATTACATCATTTAGTTTTTTATATTTAAGTCCCTGTACATTGTCTTTATTTTGAAATTCTACAATTTTTCTTAGTTCAATTAAATGATTTAATTGGGTTTTAGGTTCTAGAATAGGGTTCCTTGAAAGCATGTCAGCTTCAATATTTGCAGTTCCCTTCTGGTATTTAATTTCATAGTCGAACATACTTAGTTTTAATGACCAGCGAAAAAGTCGACCTCGAAGATTTTTCACATTTTTAAGCCAAACTAAGGCAGCATGGTCTGTGTGAATTGTGAACTTTTTCCCGTGGAGATAATGATAATACCTGTCTAAACTGTCCACAATTGCCAAACACTCAAGTTCAGTAATAGAATAGTTTGCCTCATAGTCCTTTAATACACGAGAGTGATATGCTATGGGATGCAACACCCCATCTTCACCTGGTTGTTTTAAAACAGCTCCAACCTGTTGTTTACTAGCATCCACAAATAAATGACAGTCTTTGTTTACATCATACAATTGCAATATTGGTTTACAAATCAATAAATTCTTAAGATCCTCAAAAGCTTCTTGGCACTTGTCTGACCATCCCCATTTTACTCCCTTTTTCAATAATGTATTTAATGGCTGTCTTACTTTTGCATATTTTGGAATAAACTTATTATACACATTTATTGTGCCCAAGAATCTTTGGAGTTCTTTTACATTAGTTGGTGGTTTCAAACACTTTATCTTTTCAATGTTAATGTTGTCTGGGGCAATTTTCCCATTTGTTACATTATATCCAAGAAAATTAAGTTGTTGTTGCAGAAAAGTACATTTAGTTAATTTTAACTTGATATTCTCTTTTTTGAAAATGTTAAATGGTATCTCTAAATGTTCAAGGTGTTGTTCTTTGGAGTCTGAAAAAATTATAATATCATCGAAATAGTGGCATGCAAAGTTAACTTTATATTTATCTAAAATTCTCCTGATAGTCCTATTGAATATTGCAGGGGCGTTCTTTAAACCAAATGGGAGTCTTAGCCATTCGTATAAGCCAAAAGTAGTGGCAAATGCCAATTTCTCAGTATCTTTTGGGTGGACGGGTACATGCCAATACCCTGAGGTAAGGTCTAAAGTTGAAAAGTAATTAGCTCTGCTTAATTTATCTAGAATATCATCAATTCTGGGTAAGGGTTCTGCATCTGTCTTAGTAATTAAATTTAGTTTTCTGAAATCAATACAAAGTCTAGTTTTTCCTTCATTTCGCTTTCTTGCCAAAGTCACAGGACTTGAGTATGAACTATGTGATTCTTTTATGATTCCTGCTTCTAACAAATTTTTAATTTGGGTCCTGATCTCTTTTTCCTCAGTTGGCGAAGTCCTGTATGCTCTTAGACTCACTGGTAAATCAGAATTTAGGATTATTCTTTGGGGTTCCATCCTTATTTTGCCTATGTCATATTTGTTAGTTGAAAACATTCTATTATTTTTGTGCAATAAATTCTTTAATTCCCTATCAACATCTAAATTTTTGATTTGATCATTAATGTCAACATTTTCATAATTTGGATTACTTTCTGCTTTGATTCCACCAGAGCTTTCATTAAAATTGTCATTTACATCATAATCAATACAGAAAATATCATTTTCTTTCTGCGAATTTTCTTCATAAGGGTTAAACATATCAGAAACTTCAATTTCATGACCATTACTATTATTATCCACATGCTTATTATCACATTTATTTTGTAGGTGTAATGAAATTTTACTTATATCACAAATATTAACCATTTTCAAAGAAATTCTATTTTGATACACACACAATTGGTTACAATCAATTACTAATTTAAACTCTTTACACTCAGGAAGTCCCAGAATAAGATAAGGCAAGTCATTGTCCAAAACATATGCAGAAATGTTTCTAATTATTTTCCCTATTCTCAAAGTTAATACACATTTAGTTGTAATTAAGATTTCACCCTCAGCTTGCCTGACCTTAATTGGAGAGCTTGAATAGCATTTCAGTTGACATTGCTTGACCAGTTTTTGTGACATCAGACTAATAGTCGAAGCAGTGTCAATCACACAATTTAAAAAATTCTGTTTCTCATTTTCATATAGTCTTTTTGTTTTGTCAACCCTATTATTTCTGATAATGTTTCCCCTCAATGACAGTAATTGTCATTCTGGCGCCTGATCTCTTTCAAATTCAGGTTCCTCATAATGATGTTTATTGTCTGACATCGACATCTTATCAAATCTCTCATTAATAGAGCAAGTTTGTTCCCAATGATAAGCATTACTTATGCCAAAGTTAGAATATTTTCGACAGGGTCTAGATGGTAAGTCTGCATATTGTTGGTGGTGATTAATTTGGTTATTGGGATTGGGTGCAAAATTTCTATTCAACCTTTGATCTCTGGGTTGCCATTGTCTGAATTGTTGCTGCTGACTATAATTAGGTCTAAACTGAGTTTGTTGATTATTATTAGGTCTAAATTGAGGCTGGGAAGAGTAATTTTGTCTAAATTGGTGAGGTGGGCTATAATTCATCCTAACTTGAGGTTGGTTGTAATAATTCTGTCGTAATTGGTTCCTATTTTCAAATCTAGTGTTAAAAAAGTTATCCCGATCCCCTTGATTAGTTTTGTTTCCTTCATTATTTATTTTGATTAGCTTATTAGCCAACACTATCCATTCTGTTGTGGTTTGAGGAGGATTTGCAGCTATGGTCATTCTCATTTGAGCATTTAGGCCTTGTGTTAGGCCTTCTAGTATTAATTTCTGTGATAACCCCAATCTCTTTCCTACATCAATTTTTTTATGAAAATATTTAGTTAAGTCATCATTATATTCAAATTTCAAATTGGAAAATTCAGAGAATTCCACGCTATCTGCCTCAAAGAATAATTCTTGCAAAGTGTCTTTTAATTCTGTCCAATCTTGGATGTCTAAGCAAGTGTTTACAAAAAATGTTAGAGCCTTCCCCTTGAGAAATTTTGAAATATATCTTAGTTTATGTTCATCTGAAACATTTGCTTGGCAAAATTTCTGCTCAATATAGGCAAGCCATTTTTGTAGTTTCATTCCCCCCTCTGGGTCAAAAGGAATAAAATCCCTGAATTCCCTCTCTACATATTCAAGTTGAAAATCGTCCTTGCATTCTGTCTCAATTTTATCATTTGTTGTTGTTTTTTCCCCCTGAAATTCTGTCTTTATAGATTTATCTTCCATCTTATCAGTTTAACACAATATCACAATTATATTTCAATTTAAAACAAGAATATAATATCATACAATCATAGTTTACTAAACAATTTTAGAAAGTTTATGATGGGAGACATACAACCTGGTCATGTGATGCTTGTCTTGTTACTGTAAAATTCTCGGTTGCACAAATTTTTATTTATTCACGGTACAGAGCTAGGGCTTGCATACCGGCTAAATTAAATTCACACACAAGAACACATCGATGATTTTTGAATGGTGGGGATTACGCACTTTTTAGAAGACACAGAAAACTTGTAGAGTGGTCGTGTAGTAGCAGAAATATCCAGGTCCAGTCACAGTCCGTAATGAATGCACTCCTGTGTGCATTGGAGAGAGAAGAGAAGAAAAAAGAAAAAAAAAAAACCGACTAAAATTCACAGGAATGTTGTCCCAACTCTGCATACGGTTGCACGAATGAAGACAGTTTAATTATATTTCATGAAAATTTGGGAAAATGAGCTTGAAAAACATCGTGCTGCAGCAAAATCCTTACGATGACGTCTTGGCAGAAGAATCCATGCACAAATTTTATGAGTCCGTAGAACCAAGGTTGTTTCAGTCGCCATTGAAAAATTCTATCATAGTAATCTTATATGAAACCAAAAAAAAAATTTTTTTATCGTGCTAGAGTCATCAGAATATTGAATCAGGTACAGAATGTAGTGTGCCAAGGGATTGTATCTATGAAACTGAGGGGGATTCTCTTTTACTATCATTACTCTCGTTGAGAGAAAAAAAAAAAAGGAGAGAAACACTTTCGCCCCAGCACCGCACGCCTCGACGCCAGTAGTTGAAGAATCCTCGTCGTTAGAAGAAAGAAAAAAAACAAGCGAACCTCCTCCGTCAGTTGAAGAATCCTCGTCGTTAGAAGAAAGAAACAAAAACTTGGAAATCCATTGGGATCTTCCCGCGCAGGTTCGAATCCTGCCGACTTTTGTAACATGGGAGACTGACACTGGCCCAATAGATATCGAAATCTCCCATGTCACGGTGAGAAGAAGATATTAATACTACAACTCACTCCATATCAAAACGACGCACTCGGCTTCTTACGGAAAGACTTTATTACGTCTATTCAAGTCAGTTACATGATCAAAAAAGCGTACATGTACGTGATCCCAAACCTTATATAACCTCATCTCGTCATGTGATCGTAGTAGGGTTTAATTGGTTAAAAGTTAAGAAAAGGCGTGACAAATGCGCTACAGCGTTTAATTTTCTGCCCACGCTACGCCAGTTTAGTTTTCATTTAAAACAGGCAGCCATTTAATTTTTTCCACTAGAGGCCTTTTAGGACTTAGATTTGAAAACGAAAGTTAGCTCGTACGCCCAAGGGAATTTAGAATAATGTTAGATTTTAAAATGGAATTTAACGCGAATGCCCAAAGGGAATTACCTGTTTCAAGGAATTAAAAAAGGGTTTGTAATTTGGAATAGTAAAGTGAGGAATTAATAGTTTTTAAATGTTAAGATTGTTGAATTAAGAAATTATTAGTTTTTAATATTATATTTATATATATATATATATATATATATATATATATATATATAAAAATCAATAGCATATAACATCTACTGTATGAATAAAATTACTAACCTTGCTCAGTTGTCAAACTGTCGGTGTCATCGTCATCAGCACAGGAATTTTCAGATGACGTATCTGCATTATCGCCGACCTCATAATCACTATCTTCTTCCCAAGATTTCGGGCCTTCTTCAACTTCCGACTCTCCTTCCGATATATCGTTCATAGCTTGCAAAATTTCAGCCTGTGTTAGCCATCTCTTACGCGCCATGCTGCTGCTTTCCAATCCACAACCCACACTGACAGCCTTACTGCCTATAACAAAGAAATGTGGTCGCAACTGCACTGGCGAGTTCAAATCTGCGCAACGAGGGAGGAAAACGGCTAGCAAGCTTAGAGGAGAAGATATGTGCATTAGGGCGGAGCGTAAAAAAAAAAGTTTTCGATTTTGTTTTTGCCCTAGTGCGGAAAAGTTGGGTACTGGTGGGTAGGTCACGTATGTAAAGTTTTGGGAAAAACAAAAAATATCTTCCGTCTCCATTTTGGCCATGATTTTTAGCAGATTTTTACCATAGAGTTAAAAATGTGTATTTCCATTGTTTTGTATGCAGCTTTTCGCTTTTTCTGAAATAAAATTCAGAAAAATCCCAGAACTCACCACGGGGAGGTGACTGCATTGCGAGTTCCACCCGTGCCCACCCATCCACCCAGCCATATCGGCACTTAACTCCTTTGCCCTTGCAGTTATTCCGGATTTACTCGGTACTCGCATTTGGTTTCAAATGATAGTATAGCTTTTCTCGACTCTGTTCGGGTTCTAACTAAACCGTCATGCTTATTTTCTCCACACACAGCAGCAGAAACCTCTGTTACTAGTTTCACGAAACATTCAACATTTTGGGTGTGGCAAAGAAATTTTAGGCTTCCCATGAGTTGAGCTACAGACTCTTCACTGGAAATCACATTTCTCAAATCATCATCTGTCAAGTAAGATGTTATTGGGGATTCCGTCAAATAACATTTCTGCCAATCAGTAAGGTCTATATATGAAACTTCCTCGAAGTTGAGTGACGGAATGTTGTAGTATCTGATTCCTTCCTTTTTTCCCTTTCTTGCTCGTAAAATCCTACGTAGTCCAAGTTCTCGAATGGACTGTCTGTCGTCTGTGATCATTGACAAGATTATTGCTTCCGGGTGGCCTAAATAGCCATTTCTCTGGATAATGGGATCGACCACAGTCTTTAAATCGTTTTTAAGATAGCGTGAGGCATTTATTGTCTTCCACAAATTTCGTGGATCATACGTGCAATATGAATTTAATTTAACTGTAAACCACATAGGTGGGTACACTTTCATGATGAACACTGCCAGGGTTTGAAGTTGGTTTGAAGGCTCTGACGAGCTAATGTATAAACGTTTTATTCGATTTGCAGTTGTTAGCCAACGTGCATGAGACATTTTCCTAGGGTGTTTTTGTGACAAACTTGATGAGCAGTTTCTATTTGTGACAGCTTGACAAATATCCCAAAGCTATCGCTTGTGTGTGCTAAGATACTTTATGTCGATTTTCGGAAATTCGCTCAAAATCTCTACAAATCTCTCAACTGGGAGGTTTTTACAATTTGCCAATGCTTTCCCAGTAGGACCAGAAAATGCATTTGGGCCACTCGTTCCACCATCCAAATGTTGTACTAAATGTCGGAGTGGCAACTCATTTGCGTGTAACTGGCAGATAAACCAGTACAAGGGTTTCCCAATGGCTTCCCCAGAAAGGCGAATTACGCCGATTTTATAGCAGAATTACCGACTGTTCCTTAGCGCCCTATTGCTACTAGATGATGAATGTCAATATTCTTATTCTCCATGAATTGCAGCATCATTTGAGAAATACTCAAAGCTGATGAAGAGGTTAGTGCTATGCGTCCGAGGTACTTGCTTCCAGGTTCCTTAATCATTGTAACGTGTTCTTCCAGGACTGTTTTCTGGTACATCTTTCACCCTACGCTTTCTTGCATTAGAGTTTTGTCCTTCCTTCCGTCAAAATAGTCTCTTCAGTGGTTCCAGCTGTCTTTCATTTCCTTGCTGATATTCTTTCCGAATTTTTCCTCTCTCTCTTCTTATTTTATGTCTATCAATTACAATTAGAGTGTTTCGGTAATCATCCCCAAATCTTCCAAAACAGTGCTTGCAATGATGGCTCCAGCCCGATCTGAAACTCCGGTTCTGTCACAAGCTATATAGCTACTGCTGGGTATCGACTTGATCGAACGTCTTTTTCCCTTCAGATTGAGTCATCCTGGATGTGGATGGGGAATGCTTCAAGTAATCTGTGTCACTATCGAAGTTATGTGGATCTACGTCAGAATCTGGATCAGGAAATATGGCCTACATGGAGTAACAGATGGCGAAACGTTTATTTTAAGACTTAATGCTTCTGTATCTTTCTGCTTGCTATCGGCTCATTTCCTCAGCTTTTAGTTTCTTTTAAGTCAACTGCGTCTATGGACATTTGCCTAAGTGCCCGTTGGTCTATAAGAATAGTTCTTTCCATTTTAGGGATCCTATTATGCTTTGGGAAAGAACATTTGTTAAAAGAAACACATTTACATGAAGAAATGTCGAACAATTTCCGTGAGTCTTACGCGAAGGTTTTAAGCTTCGTTTGTAAAGTTGTTGTTGAGAATGCTTTCATGCCAAAATATTTCTTTACCTTTCTGAACGCAGTGTGTCAGTTGCTGCCTTTCTGTATTAAGTTTCGAATTACCTCTGTATTTTATTTAAGAACAAAATTACGAGTTGCATACAAAACAATGGAAATACGCATTTGTAACTCTATGGTAAAAATCTACTAAAAATCACGGCCCAAATGGAGACGGAAGATATTTTTTGTTTTTCCCAAAACTTTGCATACGTGACCTACCCACCAGTACCCAACTTTTCCGCACTAGGGCAAAAACAAAATCGAAAACATTTTTTTTTACGCTCCGCCCTAATGTGCATGCCTGGCGCGTAAAAGCACAGTTTTGCTGTATGGGACAAAAATGTCCCCTCGGCCGTTCTAGTATAATCCGCATTTTTTTTCTAAAATTCGCGACCGAGCGGGAATTTTTTACCCGTGTTAAGTACAGAGCGTAAAATAAATAAAAGTCACTGAGTTTTAGAGTGGTCTGACAAAAAATATAGAATGTGTAAAACATTTAACTTTACGAGGGGGCAAAAAAGGCACCTTGGCCGTTCTAGTGTTAAAGCATTGGACAGACTTGGGTACTTCTTACATTGAAAATAATATTAGAGATATAAGCAAACAAAGTCATCTTGGAAAAAACTGACTTACGCATATATATATATATATATATATATATATATATATATATATATATATATATATATCTATATCTATCTATCTATCTATATATATATATATATATATATATATATATATATATATATATATATATCTATCTATCTATATATATATATATATATATATATATATATATATATATATACAGAGAGAGAGAGAGAGAGAGAGAGAGAGAGGGGGCTCGATGGCCCGGTTGGCAAAGGCGTCGAGCCAGTTATCTGAGGGTTGCGGGTTCGAGAGGCCGGTCGTTGACAAAAATCCATCGCCGTGTTCACTAATGGTGGCCGGTGCCCATAAAATTGGGCGTTGCTGCAATGTCCCGCAAGTTTTCAAATTACCTTTGGGGGTGTTAGGTCAGGTGGTCTGGTCCCGCCACTTGACTCGGTTCAAAATTCGCGGACCATCAAACGGGTGCAGTGTGGATCCACCCCCTGTGGTGTACCCGGGACAATGTATGTGGCAAAGTGGTCTCACGCTTCCGGCTCCCCTCAGAGAAGAGCCTAGGCTAAGTTCTCCCAGCCATTAGAATGAATATATATATATATATATATATATATATATATATATATATATATATATATATATATATATATATATATATATATATATATATATACACTGCACCCCCCTTTTATACACATTTATAAGGAAGAAAATGTTCTACATTTTTTTTATGAATTTCCATAATGCTTTACTGTACTAATGTTATAATTATTTATGTTGATAAAAAATGTATCTAGGGAACATTGCAATTAGATACCTTTTAATAAGAATTCTCAAAACCAAAAAATTCATCTCCAGAGCTAAATGAAGAATCACTTAGAACCTCTTTTTGAGAAACTGAGTCTTCGTACAACAAATCATCAAAAAGGAATACACAGTTTCACCAGCTTTCGCCAAATCGAATAACGCTACGGACCAGCAGCTTGTTGTTGAAATGTGATAACGAATGTGCACATTCGATGAATCACAAATTTAGATGTTGGGGTATTTGAACTCTATTTTACTGGAATGATCCCTCTTTCAGTAATGAAGCTAAAAATACGTATGTCACGCAACTTTTCTTACAGAACAGAAAACAAAAATATATGGAAACAATTCATTCGAAACCCCTTTTTTCGCAAAAAACAGAATACTTATACATGCATATAATATAAACCAGAACTTTTAGACAGACTAAAATTTCAACTCATAATTTTGATTATCTGCGTACAAGACGCACCCTTAATTTTAGGCGTTTTTCGATGGAAAAAAAGTGCGTCCTATACGCCGGCAAATACGGTATATATATATATATATATATATATATATATATATATATATATATATATATATATATAATATTTTGCCATATGTTTAAAAAAACAGTTAGAAAATAGTGATCTTTTTCAGCCATTAAAAGAAACTACTAATATTATTATTAAGAAAATCATAGCTAAATATAAACTACTAGGTATTTCATCTAACATTTATCATTTTCCTTATATAACTTTAGTTCCAAAATTTCATAAAACACCTATTGCTTTTAGAGCAGTAACCTGTGGTCATAATACTTATGCTACAAAAGCAAGTAAATTATTATTAAAATACCTTAAATTAATCTATAAAAATATAACATCTGGTGTTTGTGGTATAATTGATAATAGCTATAGTCTAATTAGAAAACTACAAACATTAGATAACTGTAAATATATTGTAACTTATGATTTTAAAGATCTATTTAATAATATTGATATAATTGATTTAAATAGAATAATCATAATGTTAGTACAAAATAATATTCAATACTTAAACAACGAAATTAAACTAACTCGTTTCAATAGGCTCCTAGAATTAGTAACTAAACATAATTACATAGTTCACAATAATAGTATATACTTACAGTCCAAAGGTGTACCACAAGGTGGTAATGCTTCAAGTATGCTAGCTAATTTATACTTATATTATTTTGAAATTAATAATATAGAAAATAGCAATTACAATATATTTAGATATATAGATGATATAATAGTAATAAATAAAAGTAATAACCCTATAGACTTAAATTTTTACCCTCCTAATTTGGAACTAATTAAAAGTAGCCATGATAATATTAATGTAAACTTTCTAGATATTAATATTAAATTAAGTACTAACAATAAATTTACTTATGACTTATACGACAAAAGATCTGACTATAATTTTAATATTGTTAAATTTCAAAATTATCTAACCTGTTTACATAAATCTGTTTTTAATAACATTATTGTAAATCAGTTAGTTCGTATAAATAGGCTATGTTCTAAAGACAATAGGATTAAGCATATTATAGACTTGAAAGCTGTGCTAACTCGTAATAATTACCCAGTTAGTCTATCCAAAAACATAATTGGTTGTTTTTGTTTTAATGAATAGTTTGTTCTGTTGCATTAATAAGTTAAACATAACAATAGGTTAAAATAAAAACAATAACTACTAAAAACAAAAATAAAAACATAAGAAAAATAAAAAATAATTAACTCATAGTAGTAACAATAATAAAAACTAAATAAATAAAGGAATAATAGTCTTAAAATATGGTAACCTAAGTAAGTCTGTAACTGAGTATCCACTACCTCAATGGTTGCAATTTATATGACGTCAGTCATCTTGCGGTTACAAGTTCTTAACTTCCACTCTGACTAGCGCCAGGCTTGGTGTTCTTTGGTTAAGTACTTTTATTCAAACTTTATTCATTTATTATTCAATTCTTCTGTTAATAATGGATTGTACGGTGTCTGAGTGTGTTTATTTAATAGATCATACTCATCAGAAACAATCCATTGGTTTTTAGACAGTATTGACACCGCTGATGAAGAAATGCTGTCAAAAACCTTATTCATGCTTTTCTTTACATGTTGGATGTTCCTGGCTTCATGTAGCTTTAGAGCTATTACTGGTTTTCTCTTTCATCTTATTCTTATTTATATATATATATATATATATATATATATATATATATATATATATATATATATATATATATATATATATATATATATATATGATTCATTCTTCATAAACATGTACTTCTTTAAATTGTGTTATCTTACATGCAATTTCTAAGTAGCACTTTCACTTCCGCAGCTATATATATACACTGCTGGTCACTGTAAATGCAACACCCTGAAGGAAACATGCAAATAGCATGAAATTTACAACATGCATTAGCGGAGGTGAGATATGCAAATGATTAGAATTTCAGCGCAGACACACATCACGCGCGCCTGTGGCGCCACTTCAAAGCGCTATTTAAGGCTTGGAGATTTTGACGATTTCAAGTTCGGCAATTGTATTTTTCTTGTGGTTTTTTTCAAAAAAAATACGATCAATTATGCCTCGTCGAAAACAGCGATCATCTTTTGATCAAGTATCCGAGTTCGACAGAGGAAGGATAGTGGCCTACCGAGATTGTGGATTATCTTTCAGGGAAATCGGTAGTCGTGTTGGACGAAACCAAACAACTGTAATGCGGATATGTTGTCGTTGGATGCAGGAGTGTACGACGGACCGGCGTGTTCGATCGCATCCACCTCAGCGCACCACTTCACGTGATGACAGGCAAATTGTGCGCAGGGCAGTGACGGATCGCTCAGTCACATCACGAACCATAGCACAGCACATGCAGTATGTAACGCATCATCCAGTGTCTGCGCGTACCATTCGACGCCGTTTACAGCAGAGTGGTCTGTCCGCAAGACGTCCATTGCTTTGTCTACCCTTGACGCAGAACCACAGACGTCTCCGCCGCCAATGGTGCGATGACAGAAGGATGTGGACGGCAGAATGGAATGAAATTGTCTTTACTGACGAGTCACGCTTCTGTCTGCAACACCACGACGGTCGCATTCGAGTCTGGAGACACCGTGAAGAGAGGATGCTGAACAGCTGCGTTATGCACCGCCACACTGGTCCTGCACCGGGTATTATGGTATGGGGCGGTATTGGATATCACTCTGGCACACCTCTAGTACGCATTGCCGGTACTTTAAACAGCCAGCGCTACATCTCCGAGGTGTTGGAGCCAGTTGTCCTTCCTTACCTTTAGGGATTGCCCACAGCCATATTTCAACAGGATAATGCGCGACCACACGTGGCACGCATTGTCCAACGGTTCTTCGTCAATCGCCAGATTGAATTGCTTCCCTGGCCGCCTCGCTCTCCGGATCTTTCGCCGATAGAAAACATGTGGTCCATGGTTGCTCTACGATTGACCCAGATTCCATCCCCAGCTGCCACAGCAGATCAACTTTGGCAACGTGTGGAAGCTGCTTGGTCTGCTGTACCCCAAGAACTCATCCAAAGTCTCTTTGAATCAATGAGGAGGCGTGTGGCAGCGGTGATCTCCAACAATGGCGACTACTCTGGCTACTGATTTTGGCAGGAACCACACTTCACAGAAGTCTATAAATTTAATCATTTGATACTTGGTCAACATGTTATCCACAAAATAAATTTTGTTGTGATATCTCGTCTTTCTTGGTGTTGCAATTTGGGTGGCCAGCAGTGTAAGAACATGTTTATGAAGAATGAATTATATTTCAGTTATTACGAGGGCTTACAAACATTTAATTTGAGTTATTTTATGTATTATGCATTCCTTGACATAATACTTATTATAGCATATTAGTATGAATTTTGGAACTTGTTTCCTTATACTCTGTTGTTAGAATAAATAAAACTTCCGAGGAGAAAATGTTTCTTTTGGGATGGTAGTAAGTGAAAATAATTAATTTAATGTGTGTGTGATAAGGGAATAATCATTTAAGGACGTTTACTGTAGATATTGAATAACTTCTCTTTTTAGAGACCATGAATGAAGAAATTACGGAGTCTCATACAGTTATAGTAGTATTCTTCAAAAGTTATCATGCTATTAATTCATTACAAGTAGCATTTAAATTAGTTGTATTTATGTGAGATGGAATTCGGAAAAGTACTTCACAAAGGGGGTTCTTAACATTGACAGGATAGTTCAATTGATAAAATATTGCCCTGGAGTTTAAGAGACTTAGGTTCTTTATGATAGTCATTACAGTGAAGCCTGAACCTTGAAAAGAATGCTTATGTACGTTAGCCATCTTATGACAAATATTTATGGAGTTACAGCACAATAGAAATAAATGAATAAAGAGAAAAGAAACTTCAGTGAAGGCTAACATCCTCAGTCATTGACTTAAAAAAAGAGAGGTTTATATGACATGTTCACCCTGAATCCGGAGGGTTCAGCTTTAAAAATTTTAACCAATCACATACCTAAATTCATCGACCACGTGATATGTCAAACCAATATCAGGTCATGTCAATAATCTCGGGGGCAACGAAGTAACGCAACGCAACTCTCCGGATGCAATGTGAATAAGGCCAAATTCAAGGGATTAAAGAGGACAAAATATGAGAGTTCCTCGCACCATAGGTATAGTCCAATTTGTAATGAACTGGCCTCGAAGTTTGAAAACTTGGGCTCATTTCCTTGTCCTGGCAGATGGATATTTTGCTACTTGCCACATTCCTTTACCTTGTGTTATTGCTTTATAGTTCAGTCAAATGGTGTTTTGGCCAGGAAAAAAAATATAGAAGTTTTTTCTCACTCGTTCTATAAGTTTTTTGGGGTGCTGAATGCAAATTTCAACTTTGCTTCTTCCCAAGGATATGGCTTCACAACGAAAATTGCAACAAACCTCAAAATTTTCGACATTTTTTCAGTTGTTTGCCAAAAAGTCATAAAACTATGCACTTTTAGAGGTAGACCTCTCATTACAAAAATAAAGTACATTAAATTTCCTACAAAAAGCACCCCTGAAATGTATTTTTTGGTTGAACGGTTCGGCCGCTAGAGCGCGCTGAATAAAGGTCAAAATTTCCTACTTTGAGGAAAACCCAGTTTTCTCGTTAGTTTTTCACTTGTAACCAGTGGCGCACCCACTATTTTTTCTTGGGGGTGGGCCGAGATGAACGGATAAAATATTTATAATGCATGGGGGGGGGGGGGCGAGATGAACGGATAAAAATATTTATAATGCAAAATCAATATTCATAATGCAATTTCTATTTCTTTGGGGGGGGGGAGGCAAGGCCACATTGCCCCCCCCCTGGGTGCGCCACTGTGTGGATGTAAGAAGTCTGGCCTATATTGCTCTCGGCTATGCCAAAACTGAGAAGGAATTTGCAACAATATGGAAAAATATTTCGCTGATGATTAACAGGATTTGGACGAAGTGGACGACACACCTCAAACCCAACACATTTCGAAAGAACAAGGTAATTTTCATTGCTGCACACATTTGAAATCTCCACATCTCTAGTACCTATTAATTTAATTAAATTCTCATGCAGCTTCCCTAACACCATCATGTTTCCTTTCATTTTTCAGATGAAGAGCCTACCCCTGGGCCTTAACAGCGCATCAGTGAGCCTACAGCCCAAGCAGTGGTTGCAGATGAAAGAGATATACAATATTGAATTCAAAGCATTCATACTTAAAAAAAATGCAATAGCAACTAGGAGCTTCAACCGCTAAGCGTCGTAGACTGTAGCTGTCCATCTCTTTTTTTATATGCCTACCTATATTAATGATGATAATTAATATGAAAATTTATAATAAATTGTTTTTTTGAAACTTTTTATTTAAGTATTTTGTGTCTGAATATCCAAACATACTTTGGACAAAAAGTTAATATAATTAATAAGTAGTAATTAAATTTATATATAATTCATAAGTAATTACATTAATTATTAATTATAAAGACCAAATAAATAGTTTTTAATAAGTAAATAGTGATAATATGGGTCTCTACTGAATTTTGGGTGAAGGGCCCTTGACTTAGCGGTTTCGCGTAATATAACATAGAATTTCAACGCGCTCTAGTGGCTACACGGTTTGGCCAAAATAAGTGATTAAGGTATGCAACTTGTAGGGAATTTAATGTAATTTTAGAAAAATCCAAGCTTTTTTGTAATTGCATGCATACTTAGTTACAAGCAGTGGCGCACCTAGGGGGGGGGGGGCAAGGGGGCCCTGCCCCCCAAAGAAATAGAAATTGTATTATGAATATTAATTTTGCATCATAAATATTTTTATCCGTTCATCTCGCCCCCTCCATGCATTATAAATATTTTATCCGTTCATCTCGCCCCCCCCCAAGAAAAAATCCTGGGTGCGCCACTGCATCCACAATGCTCTTTGCAGTCTATTTTGCATTTGCAGGAAATGAGCTGCTGCAGTTTTTCAGGTGCGATTATAGGCTCAAGGGTGGTGATGGGCTGAAGACCATACCTATTCTTCATTCAGCCCAACTGTGTAGGATCTTTCACGAAGCCCAGCCACGCCTGAACTTGGCGGTAGACCCTTAGTGAGTGTTGCCATGCTGCAGTCTCTGTTGGGGTGTGGGGGGGGGGGAGAATGACGATATTAGATGTCATCTTGAACGCAGATGTCATGTACAGTCTATGTCGCAATTTATTTGAGGAGGTCATTTGTTTGCCGGACCCATAGAGAGCAAGGAGAAATTTTTCTCCTCCACTCACAACTGCTTCTAGATGAGCCCGAGGGACTTCAAATATGTTGATGGGAGGTCCAAGTTCTGGGTTCTTCACCGTTTTCACACACTTTATTTTGCCCTGGTTATATAGAGCTGACGTCGTATCACAGCCGCTCATGGCGGGTAAAGAAAGAATATGGGCAGCTGTAAAAGTGTCGATCACACTTAGCGGGTGGTAAATGGTATGGCATGTACTTTCTTTTCCTGGTATCAGGAAGTGTACATTGAAAGGAGTACTGAGCCCAACCATTATGACAAGAAGGTCGATATCCTCTCCCACTACAGCCACTGCGTCACACTCAGATGCCAGGCTTATAGCTGTGACTAGTATCAGTCTGTCTGCATCTTCATGTGTATGGCTGCAGATAATGTTCGCTTCATCAAATTGAGATGAGCATGTCTATAAATGGACTCTTGTTTTTTAAATTGGAGAGAAATTTCTCCTGTGATACAGTGGGAATCATCGTGTCTGTGAATATCATTAATGTGACAAGCTTTTCGTTTGACCCTCTCAAGCGCTCCACGTATTTCAGGCTTTTCTCACATTCTGAGTAACCATCAAAAACTATTTGGGCACTTGTCTTGTATTTGGATAAAACATATGAAACATATCTGTCACAAATGCCTGAAAAGCTCATGCCAGTTGGCCACACTACAAGGTGCAATAAAAACCCACTATCAATGACAAATGTGCACTTTTCCAGAACTGTGTTTTCTATAGGTTTGAAGGTTTTGTAGAGAGATGGCTTAGTTCCCTTTCTCATGCCACTCTCATCAAACAAAGATGATGGGTAGGGACTCAGCTCGTACTTCAGGAATTATTCCAATTCTTCTTCTGACTCTCTGGCAATGGTCATTCTTTGAAACAGAGTGGTTGGGTTGATGGGAACTGTTTGACCGTGAATATTTACTGCGCATTTCATCATAGTGAGGAGGTTCACTCGATCGCTTCGTTTGAATTTAACAGATCTGAAATCATCCCCAACAATGCGGACCATGCCCTGAGTACCCACTTCCATGACCAAGTGACAGTTGATCCTATCATCTCTAACAATCCCTGTACTGATGGATATGAGTTCTGGAGTTTCTTGGAAAGGCGGGTGCTGTTCAAACCAATCCAAGTAGTTTCTTCATATCATGACTGTCTCTTTTAATCCTTGAGTCCCGGCTATTAACATGTTGTTCTGAGGTATTGAAATTAACTCCACAATAGCATTCCATTTCTTCACACACTTGTCGGAATGAAGACATCCCCTGTGTCCATCGAGCCAAAATACTTGGAGTTACACCCCATTCTCGAGTTAATCCACCTTAACTTTTCATGTACTTCATAGGATCCTGTTCAATAGTCATGTCACTCCACGTGCCACTCCACAACTTATCAGTTCGGCGGACAGCAAAAGTCCCATGTGAAGTGAAAGAGTTGAATAGGGGATGCCTGTAGAGGACTTACCCGGTCCAGATATAAGTCTTAACTACCTATCAAATTCAAAGGAGCGACATTCCCTCTTGAAAAACACAAACTAACCTCTACAACAACGATTCAGTTGATATATAATTAATAATTAATATTTAATTAAATTGATATATAATTAATAAGTAATTACATTAATTATTAATTATAAAGACCAAATAAGCAGTGGTGTTGTATCTTGTACCGGCTAGAAACTACATAGTAGATTCCTTGTCACTCTAGCCTGTGACATTATATGGCACAAAATATAATATAACAGAGTAAATTTATTTAAAACCTCGTATTATAGTTTAATGAAGATTAAATATATATTTGAATTTAAATGCATTATTGTCATTTTTTGTAAGAAAATTAGAAAAAAAACCACATACATTTATTATAAAGTTCTTAAGTCTAATTTTTTTGTTTCTTTCCTTTTTTGTTTGAAGTTGAAAGTTCAATACAAATAGTGCACTGTTATTTCATAATACATTCTTGTGATTAACACTACCTATTTTGCAAATACTTTAGATAAGTAAGGTGATGAATGAATTTTCCTCTACATTTTATTTGATTACTATACAAATAGATTCATGTTTTATTGCATTTAAATAACATAAGGATGTTTCATTATATTTATATTTATACAGGCGGCCTTGTGGTACAGCGCGCTGGTTTTCGGTGCTGAGGGTGCTCGGATCGAATCCTGGCGAAGCGCCTCTAAAATGCCTCCGTTTGTGTCGTCCCTTCATAGGGGGCAATGCTGGTCCGCCTATATGGCGCCCCCATATTAAAATGGCCAGCAAAACTGCGGTCAATTATAGGCGAATGTCTTTGCGACAAGTTTCTAAAATATTTATACAGGTAAAATACAGGGTGTCCATAATTAAACTTCCCTACTTTAAAGTTGTGTACAGTCGAAACTATTGTTCAGAAAGTTAGGAAATTTTGTGTAGGACATAAAGGGATGGGAATTTGTTTGAGCGAATAATAATAATAAAAAAATTAGTCCAAAATTTCCCCACCAGAAAGCATTTTTTGATGAATTACACATTTAGCCAACATTTACTATAGTTAAAAAAATTTATTACAACAAGACATGTTCAATATGACGGCCATCATTTTCAGCTACCGTTTGAAATCGTAAGATAGCATGTTCTACAGTTGACCGCAGTGTGTCCAGGGAAATGCTGAGAACATGTCGTGAAATGCTGTCTTTCAGATCAGGTATAGTTCTTGGTTTATCAAGACTGACTAGATGTTTCACATGCCCCCAAAGCCAAAAGTCGCATGGGTTGAGGTCTGGGGATCGGGGAGGCCACACATTCGGAAAGTGGTGGCTGATGACACGTTCTTCTGCAAAGTGATTTTTGAGAACGTTCTTAACACGAAGGCTAATGTGTGAAGGAGCTCCATCTTGCATAAAAATTGTGCGTGAAAGGCACTGACGTGATTGCAGATCCGGAAAAATTTTAGTCAGTAACAAGGATGCATATCGCTCCCCGGTGACCGAGCATGTTACTAGAACTCTAGGATTAATTCCTCGAAGAAATACGGGCCGAGAATAAAAAATGCAGAAAATCCACACCACACGGTTACTTTCGGTGAATGCATCGAACATCTAAGATTAAGCGCTGATTTTCTGGTTCCCAAATTCGGAAATTGTGAGTATTCACCGAACCGTCCAAATAAAAGTGTGCTTCGACTGTCCAGAGGATATTCCAAGGCCATCCTGCATCAACGTCAAAGCAAGCAAGAAACTGAAGTGAGAACCACTGTCGAGTCTCAAAATCCCGTGTAAGCAACCTCTGCACATATTGAAGCTTGTGCGGATAATACCGGAGGATATTCCGCATGACCCTGTGGACAGTTGAACGGGGCAGATCCAATGCTTCTGCCACACGACGGACACTGGTACTAGCTTGTTCGTTGGGAGCTTTGTCCTCTTCCATCTGAAGCGCACCTTCTCTACAGCTTCTGCGGAAACAAACAGGTTTCCTTCCTCTTTCAGAACGAATGTTAAACAACCAGTTTCTTCAAATTTGGCCACCATTAATCGAAAACATTTAACAATCAATGGACCTTTTCGTATACCTTCAAACTCCGAAATTTTCGTAGAGCAACTAGTGCTGAATTATCGTTTTGGTAAAACAATTTTACTAACAAAGATCGATCTGGTAATCGTAACGGTGACATTCTGATTAGCAATAACAAGCACGCTGAAAACAAAATCTTCATGACAGTTTCTAGGTTTTATAACAGCTTCTGCTCTACGTCGACAAAAATTAATTTGCATATTTGTTTCTTCTTCGTTCCTTCAAATCATTTGTCCAAAAATTAGTTATCGAACAAGTTTCCGATTGACTTTGCAATCACTTTAAAGATTGTAAAATTTAATGAGTATGAGTTATTGTGTTAGGGTGACCTATGGATAAAAAGATGGTGAAATCTTAAGTAAAGAACCAGTCGTAAATGTGTAATTCATCAAAAACGCCCTCTGGCGGTGAAATCTTGAACTAATTTTTTTAATTAGCTAAACAAATTCCCGTCCCTTCAATATTTCCTACACAAAATTTCATAACTTTCTGAACAACAGTTACGACTGTAGACAACTTTAAAGTAGGGAAGTTTAATTATGGACACCCTGTATTACAGCTGAATTTTAGTTCAAAATATTCTGGGCATTTGATTTTAACCTTTTTTTTTTGGCTTAAAAAACATTTTTTTCAAAAAATAAATTATGATTTCTAGGAAATCTAAAGGTTTTATCAAAGGGCTTTAAGTTATAAATTCAGTTTGGGAGCTAAGGGAATTTATTGGCCTCTTACTTTAAGCAGGACCCAACTAAAAGATATCATTAGCATAATTAATGTAAGAGACAGATCTCCCACTCACTTCCCAGGACCAAGAGAGACACAATGAAGTAAAAGTGACCAATTACAGGACATTTTTATGTTTATGTTCTATATTATGAGACTCCTATTTATAAAAAAAAGAAATAGAGTAAGTATCTAAATGCCACAATAACTCCGTTTTGCTCTTTTAGTTTGAAAGAAATTAATTTTTATCAGCATTATAAAATTCGGATTGCATTTAACAATCTTCTCTAAGTGAAAATCTTATTGAACAATTTATCTTTTAGAGTTCTTGGGGGGGGGGGGGCGCTCTACCATCATCTTTTGCGACACAAGGGCTAAAGTATTGTTTCTTTAAATAAACTGTTCTTCTATGTATTGCTATAAATGTTTCAGAAACTTTAAAAGGCTTATCTTAAAACAGTAATCTCTAACTCTAGGCAAGCATTTATTGTTTCAATGAACTGTGCAGAATAATTGTATGCGGAATTCCTAAAGCCAAAATACTTTGATCTGGGAATGCCTTGAACAACATAATTTATAAAAGTTGAAAATTTTCTCCACATGTCTAGATAAATATGCCTGTTTGCATAAATAATACAAGAAAGAACTTCTAAGTATTATGACATATTAAAAAGAAAATAACACCTGCAGTATAGGAGGAATTACACACAAATGTATTCTAAGAATACTTTGAGTACAACGCGCAATGTAATATTTTCAGTTTATGTAATAGCCAAAGTGGACTATAGTTTATCGTACAAATGAAAGCATTTAAATAAAACTCAGAAGACAAGAACAATAACCATATTATCTCTTAAATGAACTTATGTAATTGACATCGATAAGTATAAAAATGAGGCGCAAAACCTTTAGAAAGGCAAACCTAGGCTTATCTTTTGAAATTGGAAAAAAAGTTTGTTATGGAAATTAAAACAAAAACACTACAGGTCTCGACTTCCCAACATAGTAGCAACTGCTTGTCTTAAAATCAGAAGTTGTGTGAAGGACACAATATGCTATTTATTGGATAGTGCTCAGCGAAAATGTTTATTCGCACTATGGCGAAATCCACCCTTGGTGTAGTTTCTTTGAGCCTTCCAGAACTTTCGTGATGAAGCGTACGTGATGACTTCGAGGCGATTCTTTGACGCAGACATTCTATGGCAGTCATATCACTTCGACCCGATTTCAGAACTCCTGAAGTACAAAATTCCGTTTGCGAAGTTCTGAAGGCGCTCGTATATGTGATCGGCGAAACTGCGTTAGTCTTAATGACACACCAGAAGGAGTTCGGCAGGAGTTGCATTTCATGCACTTGACCTCGAAGAAAAGTTTGCTTACCTTCAAGTTGGGAGTGATGCATTTACATGTCTTCCGTAGAAAAGTTCTGGAGAGCGATATTGAAGTGTCGAGAGGATTAACCCTTCAGCGGGCGCGCCAGTGTATAAAGTGCAACATTTTCATAAATTTGAATGGTTTGTCTTTAGATGTAAGGTTTGGATGTTCTAAGCAGTTTCTATTTATAGCTACACACTTTCTAATGCATGTTTGATTTTCTGACCTTTGTATTCCTTTCCATTCATTTTTAATCGTGATTTCAACAGAGGATACTTCTATTTATTGCACTCTGTGCACAGCGCGCCTCTTTATGTAAGTAAATATTCCTTATTTTATTTTTGGTTAGTTCGCTAAAATAATTCTAAGCATTTACAAAGTTGCTTTTCTATGATTATAAATTTAAAAAGGCTAATGAAATAAATGTCCCGATGAAGTTTTAAATACTAAATAATTATATATATAATAGCCGTTGTCTCTGTATAACACTTCCGGGCTGTACTCATCTTTCAGTTGAAGCCCTCAGTAAACAAACAGCCGGTTAGGCTTAATTTCAATTTCAGATGTGGATCAGAATTTTTCTTACCTAAAAACTAATATCTTCTCCATCAAATCACGTTTGTTCAGCCTATTTTTCTATAAAACATTCAGAACTAAAAAAAAAAATCGGATGCTTTTAGCTGTATATTTAACAGTTTTTAAAAATCTGTTTACTTTTGCGATGAATTCTGAAAGTAAACAAACTTGAATTTTGAATGAATCAAGTAGCTCAAGTATTCATATCGCGTAGTGAGCTGTAAAAAATTGGATGGCAGTCTACTACTCCAATCGCATGAAAAACTAAATAAATAAAAAATAATGAAAGGGTTTGTTTTTACAAGGTGTGGATTAAATGCAATATTGTTAGATAATTCGGGATTTTTTTAACTTTCATATACTTTTTCCATTATGACGTCATTATTAGTATTATGACGTCAAAATGACGGGTTACCTTCTAGTTATTAATAATTTTGTTCCCGATGTTAAAAGTAATTTTACTTTTTGTCTTGCAAAAAATACTTTTTTTTCTATAATATGAAATATTAATTTTTCGGTGTATTTTACAAATTCATAGATAAATAAAAAAGGTCTAGCCAATCGGAAATAGACAAATACAAAGTTTTATTTTTCATATAGTTTTAGAGACTTCCTTTTCTATGTCAGGGCTCATATTGTGCGGTTAGATGATGTGCCGAGGATTCTCCAAGAGTTACACGATGAATCTGACGAGGAACGTCGACGTGGACAGTGTATTGACGAGAGTGATTCTGGTGATGAAGAAGAAGAAATTCAATTTGATCAAAATGAAAGTAAATCTGAACAGTCTGAAGCAGACAGTGAAAAAGACCACAATGAGGAAGGATCTTTTTATTTGGGCAAAGATAAACAGTGTAAGTGGCAAAAAAATCCATTATCCAAGTTACGAAAACAAAAGCAAAAAATATTATAAAACAGCTCCAGGGAGCAGATATTCTGCACGAAATGTTGAAACTCCTCTTCAGTCTTTTTTAGAATTTTTTGCAAGTAGTTTTGATCGATAAAACTAAGGGTTACACAAATTTATATATTCGAAGTTTGAGAGAAAAAGGGAATTATTCTCGTGAAAGAGATTGTTTGGACACATCAAGATCCGAGCTTCACTTTTTGGGGCCCTTTATATCATAGGAACAAAAAAGGGGCATCAGACGAGTGTTCTCGAGTTATTTGCTACAGATGGCACTGGAATTCTTCTGTTACGCGCTGCTTTCAGGTACAAAAGATTTTTATTTTTATTGAGATGCCTTCGGTTTGACGATAAATCTACGCGAAATGGTAGACTAGAAACAGATAAATTAGCTGCTATACGAGAAATTATGACTGAAATTGTTGAAAATTGCAAAAAGAATTTTACCATCAGTGAATTCGCTACAATAGATGAGATGCTGCACCCATTTAGAGACCGCTGTGGATTGTGCAGTACATTCCAAGCAAACTGGCGAGATATGGTTTGAAAATTTATGCCTTATGCTGCGCAAAAACATTTTACTTACACCTCCAACTTTGAGATTTATTGTGGAAAACAAAAAAGAGAGGGACCTTATGTGCAATCAAATTCACCTGCAGATGTTGTCAAAAGGTTGATTTTACCGATAGAAAACTCGAACAGGAATTTGATAACAGACAGTTATTACACTAGCTACCCACTTACCCAATACCTTCTAAGCAAGAAAATTACACTTTTGGGAACACTAAAAAAGCAAAAACAAAAAAGAAATTCCATCCGAGTTCTTGCCACGCAAATCTAAAGAAATTGAATCGTTTTTATTCGGATTTCAAAAGGAAACAACACTATGTTCCTATGCTACGAAAAAAAGAGAGTCATACTTTTGTCGACAATGCATGATGATGCAACAGTGGATGACGATTCTGGTAAACCAGCGATTATACTGGATTACAATACGACAAAAGCAGGAGTTGATGTAGTGGATCAAATGCGCAGCTATTACACGGTATCCCGCATATCACGAAGATGAACTCTCTCGTTGTTTTTTAGGTTTTTGGACACAATAGGAATTAATTCGCAAGTTGTCTTTAGATCCAATAAACCGGACAGTTTTGAAAGAAGTTGATTGCATCTGCATTCTTTGGCTTTAGAACTTCTCAAAAGCCACTTGAAGACCCGGGCAAATATTATCTCTCTTCCTCCAGACATAACTGGTTTCTTACTAAAATATAAAGTTGAAACTTACCGAGAAGCAGAACCAGAGGTGTCGGCACAAAAAGAGGAAAGTGTAATAATGCGGACGGCTAAATAATGTAATTACCACGATAAAATGCAATAAATATGATAGTTTTTCATGCAAGGCACATTGCAAAATCCGTACTATGTGTTTCCGATGTGAAGAAATTGAAGAAAACTGAAGAGAATTGAACAAATTATTTGTGTTTTAAAAAATAATTTTAATTTTTTATGAAAATTTCTTCTTATTCCTTTTTGGCCTTTAATTATAAATAATCTCAATATTATCAACATTTTATATCTTGTCATAAAATTCAGAATTATTATTTTCAATTTGAAAAAAACGTTTATTACAAAAGGAATAATCAAGGTTTAAAGAGACGTTGCACTTTGTGCAACACGCGCCTGGTGGTGTTACAGATATTGGCGCGCCCGCTGAAGGGTTAAAGGCCATAGGCAGCACACACACAATCGGAGTTAAATTTAACTCGCTTGACTTTGAAATATATGTGTACCATTGTTATTATTTTAGTCTGTTTTTTAATAAAATTATTTTAAAGATTCCTATTGCATTCAATATATTATTTCTAGTTTACATAGATTTTTTAAGAGGTTATTTAAACGCTTTCTTACATTTTTTTTTATTTCAAATATCAAACTAATGGAAAATGCATTAAAAGAAATGAAAGTAGCCTTTCTGTATAAAATGACGTTGAAATGTGGACACAAATCAAATACTTTAGGGTTGGAAGAAAAAAGTTCTAATTTGATTTCAGCAAGAAATTCGTTTATAGAATGACTGTTTTTCATGTATCCACTGAAAATTCATATTTTTTTTTAAAAAAGTAATTGCTGAAAAAGGCCTTGTAACTTTTTCAGTTTATTATATAAAGTATGGTTTGACTCAGGACTATTAATATTGAAATAAGTCATGGAAATTCATAGTCAGAGATGTTAATTTGAGAGAGTAAATTTGAGTCAGGGATGTTAATTAGTCTGAGATTATACCAGGAAATATTTTTCACCGACAAAATCAGTCAGAAATTAATGAGAAATTGATTTCTTCTAAACACTTTCAAACTGGCATGCAAGAAAACTGATTTCAAAATATGTTGAAGAAAGATATCGTGACACATAAAAGGGTTAAATTCATGTGTTTAAGCTCTATTACTGTGGGAATGTAAAAAAGGTAGCTTCATTAAATGTTTAAATTGCGTATTCACAAATCAAACAAATTTAATAATTAATTGCAATTAAAGTAAAACATACTTCTAATCATGAAGAGGAATAAATCAGGAAGAAATGAATTAAAATATACTTGTGTAATACATATAATGTATGAATAAATCAGACGATTGAGCAGTGAAAGTCCAGTAACAAAAATTTTGAAATAAAAATACATAATACGTAAAAATACACATTTTAAGGAATTATCTTCTACTGAGACACTAATCTAAAGATCATCAGTTCAATGTTGATGTAAATAAGAAAGATTAGATTCCATTATGAGTTACGTGAAAATAGATTAGTGAGTGTCAATAATGAAACAAATATAAATCCTGATAATGTAATAATCATTGTACACATATAAAAATAACAAAATTAAACTACACTACTGCAGTCTAATTGCTTAATTTTTTATTTTCCCTTAGAAAAACGTAATAGAAAAACATTCAGATAGCAATACAATGAAGCGAATTTTCAAAAGGGATTTTATGTACTCCGTAAATGTATTCGCATCGATATCAAAAATTCCGTACCAGGAAAAACAATCAAACTAAAACACACCTGGTAAAAGAACAGATGTGATCTTTGCAAACAGTAATCCCCATAATTTACATGGAATAAATAAAAGGGATGATCCAGGCTTGCTTGAGAAATCCTTCCCTATAGACCCTTTCTATCTCATCGAAGCTTTGAGGGAGTGGAGAAGTAGCACTATTTCTACCCAGAATGCTCAGAACTTAAATCTCGGGAACATGTGAATCATATTCTAGAATAAAATCAATGAATATTTATTCTATGGAGGTGAGTATCCCCAGAAGGAAATAATTTCCGATAGCTGAACTGTAAGATATGAGATTATGCCGCAAAATATTTTCTTCCAGAATCACCTCACTTCCTTACAGTAGTGAAGTGAACATTCCTATCAATGTTGAGGTTTGCATAATGGCTGATTTATTCTCAAAATATCACCTCTGCCAAACGAAGACCATTTCTGTACAAAGTATGCAAATTATAGCTTTTTTGATTACATTAGAAAAGAACAGGAGGGAATACAGGCCAAAATCCAACTCATTATTGTAGGACTTTCTACAGCATCTCAATATGTGCGTTTCGTAGACAAACCTAATGAGATAAGGGGAAATACAGACTGCTAAAAACGGTTTGTTTAATTTGTATATTCTTGATTTACATTGTTAAGAATAAATTTAAATAAATTATATTTGGCTTATATGTTTCTACGATTGAATCCAATGGTCACATTTACATTATATGTATATACATTCTACCATTCATGAAAATAGCAACATCCCGAAGCATATGGTTTAAAATCTGCAAGATCAACTTGTACTAAGATGTGTAAATTACTCGTCTCAAGGGAAATGCAAATTAATACCTAAGTCCCGACGTCAGATCTTTCCCAGACATAATACTGCAACAAAACTACAACAGCTGAACAAAGTTGGCTTGTAAAAGGCTACAACATGAATTGCAGCAAAAGATGAGAGCTGCTTGTGTTACTCTCGGAATATAAAGCACGGTTGGAATTTAGGACTGAGAGAAGGCAATTTTTGCGAAATTTCGGTTTATGTTAAAAAGAATGCTAGCAGTTTGATGCGAGTAAGCAGAAGGAAGCCTGCAATTCATAGGTACATAAGAGGACTGTCGCACCGCCATTTTTAACCCTACATTTGAGAACTGTCACACGTTAAACAATGCCAAGAAGCACTGTTTGGTCCCGCTTGATGCAAAACATTTACTGCCTTCTTTCTTTGACAGCCTTTGACGTCCGAGCGCTAACGCCAAAGAATTCATAGGCACGAAGACAGAGAATCTGAAATGAATCGGCAGTTTGAAGAAGGGAACAAGCGTCAAAAAATTGAAATTAATTTTTTTTGCGCTAAAATGTTGTTTACATATAGACCCTCCTTGTAAGCTGTAAAGAAGGAAAAAAAACACATCCTGGTGTAATCGGCCTCGCAATATTTGCCAGTTTGAAGAAGGGAACATATCTCGGTTTTGTTTCCTTCTTCAAACTATTGATACCGTGCTTGGCCAGACTGTCACGCTCTTTTACAGCTAGTATTTCCATCTGCTGTTCTGTTATTCCTTTAGCCTTTTGTTTGTAGCTCACAGTTTTCTTTTTTTGTTTAATCAACGAAGGCTGCACTTACACGGTAATCCTCTTTTAAATGATCTGTCAAAACTGTAGTAGTCTTAAAAACATGTTAGTTTGGTCTATCTAATATTATGTCATGCTTTTTTGTTTTTGCCTAATGTATTGTGACTGCTAGGATTTGTTTTCACGTGTTAAAGATAGTGCTGAAATGTCTTCATCTAGATGTGAAAGTGACATTGAAACTACTGGTGTAAAAAAGAAGAAATGGATTCGTCATCCAGAAAAATATAGTTATGAAGTTCAGAAAAATAAAAGACTTCGTGGTGAAGAGTATATAAGTATTAGAACAGGTGACACAGTACCTGGTAAGTCAAATAATATTCCTGTTTGCTCTTGTAAACGCAAATGCACTAAACAGCTAAGTTTAGATGATAAGGAACTTTGTTTAAATATATTTCTTGATGCTCGTTCAAAAAATTAGCAAGACACTTTCTTAATGAGGCTGATTGATCGAAAATCCCCATCACTCAGGCGATCGAAACGTGAAGCACCACTGAACCGAGATAGCGTTTTTGTTTATCATGTAATGAAAGGCAATGAACGTATGACTGTATGTAAAAATGCATTTAGTATTTTGTACTGCATTACAAATAAAGCAATCTTTCGATTGACTTCGCTGATTACTACAGGCCAAGCTCCCGTAGATAATAGGGGCAAGCACAGCCACCGTGGCAATGCAATACCTGGCAGCATTCGTACTTTTATCCATGAATACATTCAAGAATTTCCTGTTAAAGAAACACACTACAGTAATAAAAATATAAAGTATTTGAGTTATATTGGCAAGATAGTTACTCACATTCCACATGAGTACAAACCATTTTATGAAGAAGTTTTGATGAGACCAACTACTGCAACCACTGCATATTATGATGATGAAAGTGATGATTAGTAATGATTTTTATAATTTTTTTACAAAATTTTACAAACATATACTAAATTTTTATAAATAAAAATATTTCTCATTCTTTAATTATTGATTTTTATGCCTATTTCATAATCATTTTGAAGAAGGGGGCAAATCCACGGTGTTTAGTATCGTATAGTTTATTTAAGGACAGTTCACTTGACCTGTTCAAGGTACTGGAATAGCAGGTAAATGTAAAGAATCTTATATAAAAGTTTAGTGAAGAAAAAATAATAAATAAGAAAAGTATGAAGTATTTTTTAATTTCCCACAAAAACAGTTTTTGAATTCGTTCCCTTCTTCAAACTGCTGATTCAAATGCTGTATCGCATCGAAACATGCTTACTAAAGTATCAGATTTAATCTCATGCCCCATGAAAACAAAATTCTTGCCCGAACGCAGCCAACTGGACACAGTTTCGCTGGCGTCCAAAAGTGAGCGTGTTGGTGTGATGTTCTGTTGAGTCAAACCCCTACTTTGTCCCTACTATTCTGTACATGTTGTATCAGAGCTTTTGAACAATCAAAGGTGCAAAATGGAGGTTCTGGAGTTTGAGGTGTAACCCACCTTGCAGACGATACATATCATTGCAAAACTTTATGCTAATGCATATCTAGGTGTAGCCCGTGTTGTGCAGAACTGGCTTAGAGAAAGACGTTCAAGATCCCTTCCTTGGACCAGAACAGGTCCCTTTCAGGAAAATCGCCAGATCTGTCCCCCGTGGAATAAGTGTGGGATGTAGTTCCTGGACTTCGGGCTTATTACAAATCCTCACAGACATTTAGTGGCAAGGTACAGAGAATTATGGCGACGCATTTCACAAGACAGGCTCTTGAAAGTTATCTAGTAGATGTCATCTATATATATAAAACAGTTCCGTAACTGACTGACTGACTGACTGACATACAACGCACAGACCAAACCGCTGGACCTAAAGGGCTGAAATTTTGCATGGCGATTCTTCTTATAGTGTAGGGGTGCACAAAGAAAGATTTTTGAAAAATTCTTCTTAGATTTTTTTAAATTAAAATTTTAAGCTGTTTTTGTAACTTTTTTTAAGTTTGCATTTAAAATAATAATTTGAGGGTTATAAAATTTATATCACGAGAAAGATCATAAAAAGTTCTTCAAAATGAAATCTTTTTCGAATCTTTACCTCCATTTTCTGATATTTGGTGAATTTTTAAAGATTAATTTTTAGAATTTAATTTATAAAATGCTTATCACTTGATTTCCTTTTCTGGTACTTTAAATATATTTATCGTCACGTGCATAACAACTAAATAGACAAAAAAAATTTTTTTCCTTGCTAATGCGGCAGACGATTGGACATTATCCAAAAAAATATTAAAATACAGTAAAAGATATGATTCTCAAACTGTACTAAATTAATTGTACTATATTCTTTAGTATGTCCTATTAGATTTAATTTTGAATATTTTCTTCTACATTATTTTGTCTATAAAAATATCCCTTACGATTTTTTATAAATATAAACTTTGTTTTTTTACATCACTTGTATACATTGATAGTCGTACGTATTATAAATATATATATATATATATATATATATATATATTTATTTTTATTTATTTATTTTTTTCATTAATTGCATACATTGACCGTTGTATTTAATTTGAATGTACTCCGTAGCGAAGTACTGTTTTTCAGATAGTCATTTATTTAAGCCTTTATCGCTGCTCAAGGAGCATCCACAGGATAATTATTTTTAAATATTCTGTTCCCCGTTAAAGTCTGCAGTTATAATCATTTATGTATTTTTCCACAATTTATGTATTTTTAAGTATGTACACTGCTGGCCACTGTAAATGCAATACCCTGAAGGAAACATGCAAATAACATGAAATTTACAACATGCATTAGCGGAGGTGAGATATGCAAATGATTAGAATTTCAGCGCAGATGCACATCACGCGCGCCTGTGGCGCCACTTCAAAGCGCTATTTAAGGCTTGGAGATTTCGACGATTTCAAGTTCGGCAATTGTGTTTTTCTTGTAGTTTTTTCAAAAAAACGATCAATTATGCCTCGTCGAAAACAGCGATCATCTTTTGATCAAGTATCCGAGTTCGAAAGAGGAAAGATAGTGGCCTACCGAGATTGTGGATATGTTGTCGTTGGATGCAGGAGGGTACGACGGACCGGCGTGTTCGATCGCATCCACCTCAGCGCACCACTTCACGTGATGACAGGCAAATTGTGCGCATGGCAGTGACGGATCGCTCAGTCACATCACGAACCATAGCACAGCACATGCAGTCTGTAACGCATCATCCAGTGTCTGCGCGTACCATTCGACGCCGTTTACAGCAGAGTGGTCTGTCCGCAAGACGTCCAGCGCTTTGTCTACCCTTGACGCAGAACCACAGACGTCTCCGCCGCCAATGGTGCGATGACAGAAGGATGTGGACGGCAGAATGGAATGAAATTGTCTTTACTGACGAGTCACGCTTCTATCTGCAACACCACGATGGTCGCATTCGAGTCTGGAGACACCGTGAAGAGAGGATGCTGAACAGCTGCGTTATGCACCGCCACACTGGTCCTGCACCAGGTATTATGGTATGGGGCGGTATTGGATATCACTCTCGCACACCTCTAGTACGTATTGCCGGTACTTTAAACAGCCAGCGCTACATCTCCGAGGTGTTGGAGCCAGTTGTCCTTCCTTACCTCCAGGGCTTGCCCACAGCCATATATCAACAGGATAATGCGCGACCACACGTGGCACGCATTGTCCAACGGTTCTTCGTCAATCGCCAGATTGAATTGCTTCCCTGGCCGCCTCGCTCTCCGGATCTTTCGCCGATAGAATACATGTGGTCCATGGTTGCTCTACGATTGACCCAGATTCCATTCCCAGGTGCCACAGCAGATCAACTTTGGCAACGTGTGGAAGCTGCTTGGTCTGCTGTACCCCAAGAACTCATCCAAAGTCTCTTTGAATCAATGCCGAGGCGTGTGGCAGTGGTGATCTCCAACAATGGCGGCTACTCTGGCTACTGATTTTGGCAGTAACCACACTTCACAGAAGTCTATAAATTTAATCATTTGATACTTGGTCAACATGTTATCTACAAAATAAATTTTGTTGTGATATCTCTTGTCTTTCTTGGTGTTGCAATTTGGGTGGCCAGCAGTGTATTTTCAACTGCTGAAGAGATTTAAATGCTTGAGAAAGATATATTTTTTTGAAAGCAAAACTAATTCCAAGTTAGAGGAGTTAAAGCAGAGAAAAATGATCTTAAAATACTTAAAATATGTATTTTATTTGTGTTAAGAAATGAGTCCTAAAAATTTCTCAGTGCAAAAACTATGTATGTTTAAAAGAAGTTAACATTGCTCACATAATACTAGTTAAAGTTTAACATTATGCTGTTGAAGAATTCATAAATATCTCTGAAGAATTCATTAAACATTTTTTTATTTACTATGGTATATTTGGTATTACAGGCTCTCAAAACGATGATTTAAAGTATTTTTAAAGCATGAATTTTACGTTTTTAGGCTATTTTTTACTTTTGTGTTGTTTTCAAAAAATCATTTAAAGAGAAGGTTGTGCATAAAAAGTATTTTATTGTATATAAGTCAGTTATAAAGGACACAAAAATAATATTTGTCGCATGAAGGTTTTCTCGCAACGAATTCTGTAAATGATAAATGCACATCTTCCTTAATTTATGAGAATTTTTTGTACTTTGACGATCTCTTTCATCGTTTACATAAATGCTTGTACCTTTGATATATTTGCTTTCAGCATCGTTTATTAGCTTCCTTTTTTGAGTTACATCGGGATAAAACTGATAAATACACATTTCTTATTATTAACGTATCTAAAGTAAATAAAAACTTTCTAGATCTAAAATAATCAGCTTAAAATAAATAGAAGTGATATATAAATAAAAATTATCTGAAGTATGCCGCTTTAGTAAGAATTTGTACTTAACATCTTAAGGAAATGCCATTATAATCAGGATATCTATAGTCACAGATGCTGTTTTTGTTGAGTCTCGAAGAAAGATTATTTTATGAGTTAAATGGATCATGGCAGGGAAATTCTAAATGCTTAGCAAATGTGGTTATAATATGATATCAGTTATATTTCTATTATAGTATATATAAACAGAATGTAAAGGTGGTAATATAAAGAATAAAAACACAGAAACTGCTATGTTTTTGGTTCGATCCCTGTATTCCAAATTAGGCTAAAAATTGATAATTGTGAGAAATTTTGGTAGAATGATTGGGTAGTAATTGGACTTTTACGGGGCGGATTGTGCTGAGGATATAATGCTCAAAATCAACAGGTTGGAAAAATGGTCGTTATAGTAACATCCAGATAGATCAAATGCTTTAGAGCCTATTCGGAAGCAGCTCCGCTGTGCCTCTCTGGCAGGAAAGAATATGAAGATTATTACAGATGATCATGACATCGTTTTGTGAAGTAGGGGTACAGCGTGTCAGCTCTGGAAGGTTCCGGGCGGGGCTTGATTCCTGGAATATTCCTTGTATTTTAAAATGATAAAAAATGATGAATGTTTAAAAATGTGGCAGAAGGGTTGCAGTAGCATCTAGCTTTCAGTGGAGGTTGGGGGGGGGGGGTTGGTTTTGATATTTTTTGGCTCAGAATATGATAAGTATATACAGTGTCAAACTAGCTGATGAGCCGAACTCAGAATACTAAAAGAAAGCGGAAAACTCTGACTTTCAGACAAATAATATACAAATTGAGTACTATCATACAAATTATTTACAACAGAAAATAAAAACCCTAAAAAATGGAACAGGGGAAAAATTCGTTGAGAGTTCCTTTATTTCAAACCTTTTTATTACTTTGCAGATTTAACTATCCTCTATCAGGCTAGAGAAATGAACTTTAGAATACAAAACTCGAGTTAATGTTCAATAAATGTATTAGTCCGGTGCTGTGAGAAACTCCTATTTTTCAAACACATTCCCTCATAGATTTCCTTCTTCTTTGGCCAAATAAAATAGAATGTAAGCGTCAATATTTCCCCCCTTCTAGTTATGTTTTTTCAATAACGCTGATTTTTTTCTGCCATGAATATGTTAAATACTTTATAACGGTATATCACAGCTCTTTGTAACGGTCGGGTGCCACAACCAGGACTTGGAATTGAACATGGATCTTTCATCTCTTAGCTAGAGAATCGAACTCTCGTTATCAGAGGCGTGTTCGGGTCCTACAGTTGGCACGGGTTTTATGGTCATTCGCAATCTGCTTCAATCTGTAGGTCCCAGGCTTTTTATAAAAGAGAACCCCAGCACTTCAACCCTCCAATTAACCTAAACTTGAGACCAGAATTCTACCAACTTAACCATCGCGAAGAAGCGAGGTTACTTCATTTTCCATTTCCATACCGTTCAAGTAGTTCTGTAAAAAACATTATGTCAAAATTAGATATTTCTACGGTGTTATAATCTGGTTTTTGATTTCAAACAGTTCTAGTTGCCAAAGATATTCAAATATTTATTGAAAAAAAGCAACAAAGTTTCATTATTATAATCAGTATACTGCATCAGGGATACTTTAATAGTTGCTTTCATTCTAGAAATGATAAGATCTAATGCAGCTGTTCATTAGGAATATGCTATTTAAATTATTTTAAAATATCTGTTACAAAAATAAACAGTTCAGTTCAAATATTTTTGAATTCAAACGAGTCTTGAATTCAGTACGATAAAAATATTAAATTAAATCACATTCAATTACGACTCATTTTAATAAATAACAAAAGAGTATAAATTAATTCCTTTCCTAGAGAAAAATTCTTATCGCAAAATCGTAGTTCTGGTGAATAATCTGAATAATTTGGAAACAAATATCGTACTTTTTAGTTTAAAGGCAAATATTGTAATTTAAAATGAGTAATTGTAATGCACTGTTGCATCTTCGAATTATACTTTCAGGAAAAATGCGTGAGTATAATTGACGAAATGCGTCAGTTTATTTTTGAATTTGCAATCTCGAGAAAAAATATTTCAAACGCAATATTGAAGATTGATAACGCTATAAACTTAATTAAAAAGGAAAACTTGGTAAAGCACGGAAATGCACAGTATAGATAGAGTCCGTTATTATTAACATATAATATTGTAGCAATTTATGTAATATTACCCTTGTTGTATAGAAGCGTGCCATGGCTGCTTGATAGTGGTTAGGATGCCTCTCACAAAAGCAAGACCCTGTTGGCATGGATGTTTGTAGCCGTTCGGAATCTGCTTTAAACTGTAGATCCCCGTCTAATTAGTTCTTGTGTAGCAAAAGTTGACCGTAGTGCTCTCAACCAACCAAAAGCAAGAGGTTTTAGCTGTAGGTTCCTCAGCTACTGAAATTGTTTTAAAGACGAGGGAAAAATGAGAATATGAAGTTGAGAATTGACTTAGTGATTGTTTGCACTTATAATGACATCCATCGGAGGTTCATAAGGAGAATTATGATGCGACTTTCGAATGTATTTCTGGTGGACGCTTGTTCAGACAGGAGGCTGTCTCGGGTTTCCAGGCAAATTTTTCTAAAGTTGGAAGAAAAATATAAGGGAGAGTGTTGCAAGCGAGTGTGCAGCTTACTAATGTCATCTAGATCCACAAAAAGGAAACAAAAAACCAGAATATACGGACACTAACGATAAATGAGTAAGATGAGATTTATACAATGTAAGGAGTTGGTAAACAGCTGGTACTGACGCGAATTACGTCTCATTATCTGTGTGCTATATTGCTTTCTTCCTCCTTTCTCAATGTATTTGCGCGTATGTGTCTGCTAAAATTTCTGAATCTTTGAACATCCTGTGATGCAGTACAAAGTATTGCAACGTCTTTTTTTCCTGGGTTAGGTGTTAGCCCTATTAAGAGTTTAAGTATAGGATCATGGAATAAATTGCCCCTTTTCGTATCAATCTACCTTTCTCTTTCTCTCTTTATACATTTATATATTATATGTAAATATATTGGATAAAGTAACCCTCTCCATCCAGTTCATACCAACAAGGCATAGGACTTGTTGGTAAGTTATCGAGAAAAAATACATCAGATGGAATTTTTTTAAGATACAACTTAAAAACGACTTTCAACTACGACCAGGCTCTGAACCGCAGTATTTTAGATGTGCACTCAACCACCTAAACTACTCTTGAAACGAAAGAAAGCATAATTATTTCCTTTCATAACAACATAATTTTTCTTGCGGTTCTCTAACTTTTTAACATAATTCGTACACGTATAATTCGTTGTTTTATAACTACATATAAATTATAATAGGAAATAATAATTTTAAATTGTACGTCATGTAAAAGTGACTAACAGGAGTATTAAAAGTTTATAATTTTAATTATATAAGTATATTTGATAGCAAAATAAATAAATTACAATAATTAGGAATTAAATAATAAATTATCAATAAATTAATTACGATAAATTATTTATAATTAATATATTTATTGCGACATTTGAGCTTATACAACTCACATATTTGAAATACATGCTTTCAATTCTACTTAAAATTACCCTTTTTCAGAACATATACAATTTAAGATTTTACAAAATAAAATAAATACACTTATAAATATGCATGGAACCGAATTAATGTTGTTTATAAATTATGAAATAAGAAAATAGCATTTTTAATAGTTTCAAATGCTGAAGTCTAATGCACATTAAAAAAATTAGAAAATTATAACAATAGGACTAACATAAAATAATTTTTTGTCTACCCTTTTTGTCATTTTTAATAGCTTCAAATGCTGAAAAGTCTAATGCGCATTAAAAAAATTAGAAAATTATAACAATAGGACTAACATCCAACGATAAACGACAGCTGATATTCTATTGAATATTATCCACCGTTATTCAAATACTCTATTGAAATAAGTTGGCGATTGATTGATGGAGGAAAAAGCTTAATTAATTGTTATACACTCTGTCACAAAATAAATATATGCACCCAGAAGAAATCGAGCTACTATCATGAAACTTGGCAGGAATGTAGTCTGGAAAGAGATATGCAAATGATTAAAATTTAGACGCCAATGAGGCAAGGGTAAGCGCGCTATGCGCATATGAGATGCGTAGCTGGGAGAGTTTAAAAGCATGATTGCTCGTGGCATAGGGTTATTCAAACAAACAAATCTGTCGACTTGGATGGACGGTATTGTGACTAGAGATGCCTCTGAGACGTAACTGGCGATAGTACGAACAATTGTCGGACTTTGAGAGGGGGCGTATAGTAGGCCTTAGAGAAGCAGCTTGGTCGAACAGGCGTATCGGCCGCCATCTAGGTCGGAGCGATATGGTAGTTGCTCGGTGTTGGCAACAATGGATAACGGAAGGGATAGTCTACCGTCGCGGAGGGTCAGGGTGTCCCAGGAACACAAATGCGCGCGAGGATCGCGCAATCATAAGACCGGCCACGTCCGCACCAACAACGTCGCTAGAATCGGTTCGACGCCATTTACCACCTTCCAGACATCCGGTGGTATCAAGGGAAACCATTCGAAGACGACTGGCCGACGCATGTATAAGGAGCCGACGTCCATTAAGACGCCTACCACTGACTGACCCCACATCATAGGCAGTGTCGATTGGATTTTTGCCGACCTCGGGAAAGCTGGTGTGTGACCGACTGGAGGCGTGTGATCTTCAGCGATGAATCCAGATTCAGTCTCAACCACGATGAGCAGCGCATACGCGCGTGGAGGCGGCCAGGCCACCGGTCCGATTCGGCATTTGTTGTCGAGAGGCATACGGCGATTACACAAGATGTGATAGTTTGTGGAGCGATTTGTTGGGACCCACGATCACCTCTAGTCGTCCTTTAACGCACTTTGACGGCACACAGTTACGTGGACGAGATTTTAACGCCAGTTGTATTGCCTATGCTATCAAGTCGCCCAGGTACCATTTATCAGCAAGACAACGCTCGTCCACATACTGCATGACTCTCCCATCAATGTCTTCAAGGATATGACGTACTCCCATGGCCTTCCAGGTCACGAGACCTCTCGCCAGTAGATCACGTCTGGGACGTGCTTGGAAGGCAACTGCAGCCGTCCCGGAATACTGGTGAATTAACTGCCCAGTTGCAAAGATTAAAGGCATGATCTTCCGCAGGAGGTCGTAGGTGACATCATTGATTCGATGCCACGCCATGTTTTGGCTTGTATAGCTGCCAGAGGTGGATTTACTACTTACTGATTTGTAACCTTTTTCATGCCATATCTTCTTAATAAAACGGTCTGTTCTTCTGAATTTGTAATCATTTGCTTATCTCCTCATACACTACATACATGTTAAGTTTCTGGGTTATTATGTGGAATTAAACAGGTAATAAAACAGAGAGATCGTATAGTGGCACTTTAAAAATTGTTAATTGGAGAAAACACATTCTGACACATGTCTGAGATAATTAGAAAAACAAACTCAATTTTAATAAATAACATTAGTATTTAATTTCTCTTCTTATTTAAAATTAATTTTATCGTTGGTCACAATTTGCACAGAAACAACATAATAATTATCTACATACATTAAGAAAGTATTTAAACACATAATAAGACCTAGCTACATACATTAATTATTCTGTGCTCTCGCCTGATTAAATATATTACAAATTATTTTCACTTACCACCACCCTTATTGTAGACTGATGATTATCACTCATTGTTGTACTAAACTTTGTCCAAAAGCAGACCAGAAACCTCGAGATGCCTCAGCATAAAAAGGGCGACAAGGGCCGAAGAGCGGACAACCTCGAGCTACATCACAGTCGCAGCTTTTTCTTCATCTGACTCAAAAAACCGTTAAAAATTCCCAGCACCGAAAATCGCAGAGGTCAGAAAATGTTCTAGAACAATTTACACCTTCCAGATCTATGATTGGTTAAAAAGACGGTTGCTGGATCGTTGCTATGGAGGAACTATGTCCCCCTAATGACCGAGAGGGTGGCAAGTAATTCTCCCTTCTTATGCAAATGACCGTGTGTACTATCCGTAATGCTATAGGTCACACTTAACTGCATACGAGGAGCACATTCCCTTCTTCCAGGAAACCCGGTACGAAAAAGCACAGGAATGATTTTCAGAACATATACAATTTAAGATTTTACATAATAAAATAAATACACTTATAAATGTGCATGGAACCAAATTAATGTTGCTTATAAATTATGAAATAAGAAAATAGTATTTTTTAAGAGTTAAAACAGTATAATAATCAAAATAATTACAAAAGTAGGGTTCCATGTCACATGGGTGCATATATTTTTTTTTGACAGAGTGTATTTTTTGAATTTTTGCGCAAAGGAAACATTATCGGTGCTGATCATCCCTTCATTTCGCGAATCCTCTATTTAAATACTCTGTGCCAGTGTTTCCCAACTTTTTTCGTGTCTCCACCCCCTACTATGGTTTCTACGCTTCCTGCGCCCCCTTTATCACTCCATATGTTATTTAAAAGACCTTTCATGACATGAAGAAAAAACACTAAAGCGTATTTTTCACAGTTTAATTCCTACTAAATGTTTGATTTAACAAAAATGAAATTAGTAAGAAATGGATAACAGAATAGCACCTCAAGAAACATAATGCACCTATCGTATTGATTCAGAATACCATAACATTAAAAATAGAAAAAAAACTCTTACCGTAGTAAAACTGCTTTATTCAGTTGAGACAACTGTAACAGTAATTATCAAAAGTGACAGCATAGATCAGGCGTCCCCAACCTTTTACCTACATCGACCTCTTTTAAAAGAATGATTTTCTTCATCGATCCACATTTATCTCTATAATATACAGAATACAACATAATTATAATACTAATAATTGCACATAAAACAATTAAAGATAACAATTTGACTATGAATGTGAACAAAAAAATTAGAAAAAGTGGTTTATTAGGTTTATGTTTTATTATTTTTGTACTGTTTTCATTTTTAATTTCCCAAATATAAACAAGATTTCAGAAACACAGATTGCAATTGCACAAACATCGCCAAGAGAAAAACGAAACTGCTTCTGATTAGTTGCATCGGGAGGACCCATGTGTTGTTTAAGATCCAGCGGATTTTCCCAGTTCTGCCTAGTGTTGGTACACAAATAAAAGCTGACGGTGGCATTCGAGGTATATACAAAAGCTTCATGACATTCGACTTTAGATGCGAGGATCATTCCGACCTATGCAAATCTGTATTTATACATATTAAAACGGATATTAGTATCTAATAATTACATTCCGAAAAAAAATAAATTAAATTTTAAAACAGAAAAATTTATCATAGACCCCAATAGACCCCTGGAATACTATAGACCCTTTTTAATTTTCCATCGACCCCCCATCGATATTGTAATATCATTTGGACTTGCCTGATATTACAATACATTACTTCAAGAACATCAAATAAAAAACTGGAGAGTGGTAGACGATTACAGTATTACAGACCATAATGCGATAATATTTGAAATTTGGACGGAGAATAGGGGAACGATAAATGTGAAACAACAGAGATGGGACATAAAAAATATTAGATGGCTTGAATTTAGAGCAGAGCTTAAAGAAAAACTAAAGTGGGTTATGGAAACTATAAAAGAAAAGGGAATTGATGAACTTATTGAAGAAATAAATGAAATACTTCTAAATTCCTGTAAAAAATGTAGGAAAAAGAAAGTGGCCCGCAAAGAGCAGAATGCTTATTGGTGGAGCAGTGAATTAACCAAAGTAAGAAGTAAGTTAAGAGTTCATACAAGGCGTTATCAAAGGGAAACGGATAATGATGAAAGAATAAGATTAAATATTAAATTTAAAAAAGAAAGAGCTGCTTATCAAAAGTTGATTAAAAAAGTTAAAAATGAGAAATTTAAAGAATTCTTGGACAATTTAACCACCGAGGATACTTTTGGCAGAGTCAAGAATGTTATTAAAGAAAAAAGGCATAATGTGATGGAAAAGATTATGGGAGAGGATGAAAGTTATAAAGACAAACAAGAAGATATTGAAAGAGAATTGACTAAATATGATTTTCAAAAAGAGGAAATTGTGGATTCAAATGAGGATATAATGGTAAATGATGAAGATATTCCCGAAATAAGTAGGGAGGAAATTGATTATAATTTTAAGAAAAAAGACTGACCATGATGGACTAACGCTGGGAATAATAACTGAAACGCATAATGTCGAAAAAGACATCATGTATATATTGTTTAATAGGTGCCTCAATGAAGGTTACTTCCCAAACAATTGGAAAAAAGCAATTGCTATATATTTACACAAAGATGGGAAAGATCCAGGGCTGCCGCGCTCTTATCGTCCCATTTGCTTGCTCCCAGTAATGGGAAAATTACTAGACAAAATATTAACCAATTGACTGGTATTATATTTGGAAAAAAATAATCTGCTTTCTTCAAATCAATTTGGATTTAGAAGAGGTAAGATTACGATACATGCATTAAAAATATTATGAAAGCCATAGATGAAAATAAAATTAATAAAGACATACTTGCTTGGTGTGCCTGGATATACAGAACGCTTTTAACTCTGTTAGAAGGAAAAGTATTATAGAGGCTCTTGAGAAGCTGAACATTAAAAAGTATTTATTTAACCATATAAAAAGTTATATAACGAAAGGAAGATTATAATGAAAAATCAAGATCATCATTACAATGCTGGAGTGCCTCAAGGGTCATCGCTTGGGCCAATTATTTGGTTAATTATTATAAATGATTTACTTAAGGTGTGTGAAGGGGACTATAGATATAGTGTCCAGGCATTCGCGGACGATTTGAGGATTATTATGAATAGTCATGTAGTATATAAATTTACAGATATAGCAAGGGATGTATTGCAAAAATGCGAAAATTGGGCCACCAATCATAAACTGAAATTCAGTCTTGGAAAATGTACATATAATATAATTATGTGGGAACGTAACATAGGTACTAAACCTACCATAAAACTGCAATCAAGCATTAACGGGCCATGGTTCATTTGCTGAATATCAGAACAGATTCCATAATAAACCTAATACATGTACATGTGGAGAGATTCAAACTGTAGATCATGTCACACCTTACGCTGCAGCCATTGGAGATTCCTTTGTTTTCCAGCATGATAATGCCAGACCGCATACAGCTCGTCTTGTGGAGAACATGTTTGAAGCTGAAACAATACAGCGTATGGATTGGCCAGCGTGCTCTCCTGACCTGAATCCAATCGAGCATGTTTGGGACATGCTCGGACGATGCATTGCTGCGAGACCAAGGCCTCCTTTTACTCTCAGAGACTTGGAGATTGCACTTCTTGAGGAGTGGAACAGTATTCCCCAAAGTCTTATCGATGACATCATCGCATTCATGGAAAACAGGTGTGCAGGAGTCTTAGCTGTTCGAGGAGACCACACGCCATATTAAAAATCTTGCATCATTTCTAAACAATACTTTTTTTTATCGCTTACATGTAACCAAATTGTTGCCCTAAATAATCTTTTCGTGTTTTTTCCATATTTTCAAAGAATTAAAGCTTAATTACAAAATTTTTTACGTCTTTTTTTCTGTATTGCACATTGATACGCGTGTACTATCGATTTTATGCCAATACGTGGCTGTCTCGCACGGTTTTCTTAACTTCTTTGCTTGCTCCCCTAATTTTTTTGAGCAGTGTAGTATCATTGTATGTATCAGTGTAACGTAAGGTATATTTTACAATAGTACATTGATAATTTAATGTGATATTATACAATTGTTTTTGAAATTAGAATTAAAAAATTGGCATGGAATTTAATCGTGAAGTATAAAATGTAATTGTGTTGTATTTATATAAACGGTGTTGTGCACAGTGTCGCAGATAGTGTCGTGTACTGTGTAAATAGTGATATGTACAATACTAAGCAGAGTTGAAGTAATGTGTTGTATATAGGGTATTTATATACAGTGCACTTCTATATTGCGTATTATTGTATAACCCAATGACAAATATAAATATAACAGGATAATACTTAAAGTTAAAGAAGAAAATGTTGCTTTGGTGTGACGGCGATTATCTAGCGATAGGAACGGCATGACTTACGAATCCTTTCCATCGACCCCCAAGGGGTCCACCTGGACCCCGTTGGGAATCCCTGGTATAGATAGATGAAAAATTAAGTGACATTTAGAATTTGTGTCCTGCACGCAGTAACTAACCATGATTTTCATTTAGTATCAAATAAAGGCGGTAGATTTTTAACGAACCGAGTTCGCGATTTGAATGAGAACCTTTCCTTTAAGAAACATTATTGTCCTACAGTTTCATCGTAAATAAATGCTGACAGAGTTTTCAAGGAAATACGCTGAAAAGTTACTCTAATTGAACAAAACATTTCACAACCCCCCTCCCTCCCGCCCCAGTTTGGGAATCCCTGCTCTACTGCTAAACTGGTGACATGAGAAAGTCTTACTTAGAGTACCTACCCTCTCTAAACAGTCAGCAAAAATCTTAGACTCAATATCTGCCCAGTACTATCCGAAAGAGGATCGAATGAAAGGATTTGTCACTAGACATCCATGGAACGTGGGGAAATAAAATCATTTTTAAAATTTCTAATTGGAAACCTTTTTTCCGTTATGAATAAAGCATAGTAAATGTGATGGGTATTACTATATTATTTTATGTTTGCTAAACAGTTTGAAGTTAATTTTTCTCTTAACACCTAATCTCCCATGCGCCTTGGGTTCTTAACTCTTCTAACGTAGAAAAGACGAATGCTTTGATTTATGAAGAATTAATTCTACGACGCCAGTAAATTTACTGAGGGAAACCAGAGGAAGTTACTAAGGGAAGTACTAGTTAATGGAAGTGGGAGTGAGGAATGAGAGATTTAATTTGAACACCACGGTGATTAATGATATGAATTCAAGGATGGAGTATTTTTGAACACCTGGGGCATTGTTATACGTATGTGTTCTCCCGTACTTAGTTTAGGCAATAAATTTTAGTTTATTATTGAATACTAGATCTGACTTCCTCCAAGTTGATCTTAGTCATGATAAGTCAGTGATGAAATTAAAGATGATTCTTTGCATATGGCAGACATTTATCTCAAAATATTAATGTAAGTATTTACTGAAGCAAATACATAGTAAAAGAGTAATTAGTTACCAAGGGAAAATACATTTATGTTGAAAACACTTACGTAATTTTTTTTAACCGGCTTATTTTACCCTTATAACTGGTTATAAAATATACCTTTAGAACAATTCTACAATATTAATAGTAAATATTACAACAACATGAAACAAAACCTGAGTGCCAGAATATAACCCTAAGAGTATACAAATTATTTTTTTATCATTCATATAAGATTTTATGCTCACTTTTCAACATAGAGTAAAATGAAACAATGCATCATGCAACAATTTTATTTTCAAAAGTTAAACGTTTCAAGAATGAATAGTCTTTTCAAAAACAATTTCAAGACAGAAAACTCAACATGCTGAAAATAAAGAGGACTAATCAAAGTTAAGAATCTGGTCACGATTTTGGAAAATGGAAGAATCCCTATTAAGCGCTGGAAAACACATCAAACGTCTTCCCGTCGTCGAAACATATGTATTTCTGAGAAACAGCGCTTTCATTTGATGTGAATTGTTTCTGATAAATATGTATATCTTATAAAAACAGCTCACTGTTAAAACACTTCGTATCTCCTAAAAAAATACAATAAATCAAATTTAAACAGAATTTATATGAGAAGTAACTTTCAAGATTTGGTTTAGTTTTATAAAAAGGGAATTTAATGTACGCAAGAATGTTGACGTGCAAGAGTACATGTGAGTGAGAGTGTGTATTTTTGAGCATATTAAATTTATATTTATTAATAACTTTAGGCACTTCAAGAATTCGGTTAATTTTGTATAATTTTTATTTCTCTTGTCACGGGGCTGTTTAATTTTTTAAAAATTTTTGCTTCTGTATATATACTATATTGCCGGGCTCGAGGTAGACTTGTGGTAGCGCACTGGCTTTCGGTGTTAAGAATGTTCCGATCGAACTCCAATACGCGCCATTAAATAACTCCTTGTCTAGGCCGGATATGGGCACGTTAAATCTGTGGATCGAAAAGTCCTATGAGGTTAGAGAGGGTAAGAGAGGGTACGATCCCTCCAGATGTCGCCCCTGGGGGCGCACGGTCAAAATTGAGGTGGCAACTAACTAAGACTGACTCCGAACCTTGTAGTGCTATATAAACCAGAGCCTCACACATCAGCTCGAAGCCAATATGGACCTGGTCTGGAACTGCCGGCCAGGGTGTATTAGGAACAGCAACAAGAACACTATACTGCCAAAAGTAGTTGGACACCTACGAAAATGCAAATATAGGCTAACTCGCATAAGCAAATGGAGATGTGCAGTGCGTATTAGGTAATAAATACAAACATGGTCACCTAAAATAGTTTTAAATATCATTAGAATCTGCTATGGCGCGCAACGCCGAACTTACGGATTTACAAAAAAAGGTCATAGGATGCTACTTAATCAAGTCTTTACGTGCAGTTACTGGTCTTATGGGCATCCCAAAATCAACTGCAGCAGGTGTCAGGGGAAGATGGAAGGCCCACGGCCCTTCTTGAACAATACCCCGACCTGAGAGGTTTCACAAATTAGACGATCGAGGCAAGAGATACTTAGAACTCCAAAGAAAAATTGCTCTTCGAAAACGTCAGTGATGGTTTCAGAAGTGTTCCAGGCCACAGGAAGGATCAGGTTTCGTGCAATTCGTCGGAAACTGCATAATATTGGATACTGCGGAAATAGGCTGCACATAAGCTCAACATTACTTCACCTAATGCCAGCAGTGGTGTTTGGACAACTGGAGAGTGAAAAAAGGCTGTGTTGAGTTATGAATCAGTCTTCAAACTTTTCTAATTGGTTTTACGCGCCTTTGCCCAAGTAGTGTTTTCTTTTCTACTGTAATAAACCAGCTGTTAAATTTGGGGAGAGTTCTGTGATACGATGATTGTCCTGCTAGGAGCAACTGAGAACTTAAATTGTTTTGCACTCAATTATGAGAGGTACATAAACATTTTGTATGATCGTACACTTACTACAAAGCGGTAGTACTTCGTTCTCCCCCTCTTGTTTCCCTTATTATGATCTGGCCCCATCTCACATTTCGAGCACTATAGGGGCCTGGTTTGAAGAGCAAATCTTACAAAAAGTAGATTGGCCACCTTCGACTCCCGATCTCAATCCTATTGAACAGTTATGGGACGAGATAGAAAGCCCAATTCCTCTCTGACTGAGAACGCCCTCCATTAAGAACTCTCTGGCAGAGTTTTTGTTCGATATGGAGATAAATCACAGCGAACATATACTAGACACATTGGCGCTGTATATATATATATATATATATATATATATATATATATAAATAACAGTTACGTAACTTACTGACAGATAACGCACAGACCAAACCGCTGGACCTAAAAGGATGAAATTTGCATGTCGATTCTTCTTATAGTGTAGAGGTGCACTAAGAAAGATTTTTTAAAAATTCTTCTTAGATATTTTAAAATTAAATTTTTAATCTGTTTTTGTAACTTTTTTAAGTTTGCATTTAAAATAATAATTTGAGGGTATAAAATTTACATCACGAGAAAGATCATAAAAATTTCTTTAAAATGAAATCTTTTTCTAATCTTTACCTTCATTTTCTGATTTTTGGTGATTTTTTTAAAGATTAATTTTCAGAATTTAATTTATTGAATGCTGATAACGTAGTTTCTTTTCCTTTTGTGATACTTTAAACTAATTTTGCGTCAAGTGCATAACACCGAAATAAATTGACAAAAAAAAATTGAAATACGTTAAAAGATAAAATGTAACCACTAGACTAATTGAGATGGAAGTTTTTAAAGAATTTAATTCAAAATAGTATGTTTTATGGATATTAAACGTACAAATTAATTGCATACATTGACCGTTGTATTTAATTTAAATATTTTCTTCTAGATTATTTTGTCTATAAAAATATTCGTTATGATTGTTTACAAAATATTTCTTTTTTTTGCATTAATTGCATACATTGACCGTTGTATTTAGTTTGAATGTACTCCGTAGCAAAGCACGGGTATTCAGATAGAGTATATATATATATATATATATATATATATATATATATATATATACACAGTTGGCTCTCTGTTTAACGTAACGACACTCTACTCAACGACGATCTCTATTTAAAGACGATTTTTCCCAGTCCCGGCCTCTCCGACTTAAAAAAATTCTATATAAAGACGACCTGTTTAACGACGAATTTTTTTTTCATGATAAACTTTTTCTTCAACATTTTGTCTGTAGGAGGGGAACCTTCTAGGGGGGGGGGGGAGTTTGGTTTCAATAACAGACCCAGAATTTCCTTGATGTTTGCAATGTTGCAATCATAGACTTGTTGCAGTGGGAAAAACGGGGGGGGGGGAATTACTTTTCTCGGAGGATCGAATATTCTTTCATGGAGCTCTTAGTGCGGGAGCTGAATCACTCTATTGTCCCTACCATCAGTTGTCATGTGACTTACGAAATGTCCAATAGCAGCCCTCTCTCACTCCTTCCGGGATGCAAGTGTTCATGTTTAGAGAATTCAGGGTTGTGTGTAGGAGTTCATTTCAATACGAATACGAGGTGAGCAGAGCAAAATTGCATCAAAGCAAAAGCATCTTACGCTACACGAAAAGGTGAAAATTATTGAAGAGTGTGAAAAAAGTGTTGGAACAACAAAAGTCCAAATCGCAAGACAATTTCAGCTACTCGAGTCTAGTCTCAAAGGCATTTTAGCAAGCAAAGAGAAAATTCTTGAAGCAGCACAAAAATTTGGTTTGGGATCCAAGTCCAAACGGCAGAAAATTCAATGCGGCCGACCAGAAGAGTTTGATAAGGCAATCCTGCAATGGTTTTATGAAGCAATAGCATCCAACATTACAATTTCCGGAATGATATTTAAAGAAAATGCTATTCTTCTGACAGAAAAGTTTGGAATGCAAAATTTTCAGGCTTCGGCTGGTTGACTAACAAAGCTCAAAGAAAGATATGGTCTTGCATTTAAAAGCATATCTGGCGAAAGTGGCTCCGTAGATGAAAAAATAGTTTAAGAATGGAAAATAGTGCTGAAGGAGATATTAGATGGATATGATGAGAAGAATATATTCAATGCAGATGAGACGCGCCTATTCTACAATATGGTGCCAAATAAAACTTAAACATATATGGGCGAAAAGTGCTTTGGTGGAAAACACAGTAAGGAACGATTGACTGTTTTACTCTGCACTAATTCGGATGGATCTGAGAAATTTCCACCACTAGTTATAGGCAAATCAAAGCAACCGAGTTTTTTAAGAATATCACCGGGAAACCTTGTGAGTAACGGAAAAACAATAAAGCGTGGATGACATCACACATTTTTATTGACTGGATTAGAAAATTTGATGCAAAAATGCATCAAGAAAAGAGAAAAGTTTTACTTTTAATCGACCGTTGCACTGCACATACTCCAAATATCCCTGGACTTACAAATTTGACTATTAATTTCTTACCAGCTAATTGCACTAGCAGGTTACAGCCATTAGACCTAGGTATCATTCGCAGTGTGAAAGCATACTACAGAAAGTCTTTATTTAGGAAATTAATAAACAATTCGGCTGACAGTATGAAAATTAGAAAATTTACACTCTTGGAAATGCACATGATAACATCACCATGGAAAGAAGTTTCTTCATACACAATAAAAAACTGCTTTCGCGTTACTGGAATTCACAAAGAACTTGTAGTGGAACTGCAAAGTACGGATATAGAAATCAGCGAAGAAGACATAGAAGTCTTGTTGAAGATGGAAGATGACACATTTAACATTTTAGAAAATTTGGAAAAGAGAATAACGAAAACAAGGCGAAAAATGAAGGAATTACACGTTGACTTTTTTAAAACCCAATTTATCGCATTGTTTGTACTCTTTTTTCAATGCAATTTAAAATAACATTTTGTGCATAAAATAATAATGATAATAAAAATAACATTTTTAAACATCCCGATATATTAAAAAGTATTTACAGTCCCAGGCCTGTAAAGTGTGAAGGGAAATGTTATTTTTTCACAAATTCTGATTAAGGGCGATCTCTACTTAAGGACGATTTTTCATGGTCCCTTGAAAGTCGTTAAACAGAGAGCCAACTGTATATATATATATATACACATACTGGTGAAATAAATTAAGAGAATTTACATATTTTATCGAATTTCATGAAAAGAACTGAACTGAATGTAAAACCACTGCTTCTAGACAAACATGCAAATCTTGTACGTCAAATACGTAAGCGTACACGTGTGTCTAGGCGGAGCCAGTAGAAAAACTGGCTTTATAAGCGCGCGTAAGTTAAGACGCATTTCATTCGCTAGCACACCTCGGCGAATTTCGTGGTGTTATTTTGCAGCAATCGGTTAATTTCAAATTGTAACAGTAAAAATGAGTAACCACCAACGTTTAGATGATAGAATGAGGTGGCGAATTGTGGGGAGGCTAGAAGCAGGACAATCTCAAGTTCAAATTTGTAGAGAGTTCAATTTAACGCCCAGCGTCGTGTGTAATTTCAGGAAACAGTTCCAGGATACCGGATCCATCGAGAGAAAGCCTGGGCAAGAGCCAAGAGCCACGACGGCCAAGAGCCACGACGGCCAGAGAAGATCGCCATTTGTCGATTATAGCGAGGCGTAACAGGAATGCTACAGCTTCTCAGCTCTCTCGTGACTTGTATGCAGCCACAGGAACCCGTGTATCAAGGGTGACTGTTTCCAAAAGACATCATGAGAGAGGGTTGTTTGCAAGAAGACCTGCTGTTTGCGTCCCGCTCACTTCTACGAACAGGAGAATCTGTTTATCATGGTGCAGAGGGCATAGAGATTGGAGTATGGATCAATGGGCGACCGTTCTCTTCACTGATGAGTCCCGGTTCAGTCTAAACACCGATTCTCGCCGTACGTTCATATGGAGAGAACCAGGGACCCGCTACCGACCCTACAATGTCCGAGAAATCGACCATTATGGCGGAGGAGGTTTAATGGTCTGGGCAGGCATCATGTTGGATGGCCGCACACCTCTCCATGTCTTTGAAAGAGGCACTGTGACTGGTGTGAGGTATAGGGATGAGGTCTTGGAGCCCTATGTTCGCCTTTTCAGGGTTGCAGTTGGCCCTGAGTTCATCTTAATGGACAATAACGCGAGGACACATAGAGCTCTTTTGGTCGACGAATTTCTAGAGAGTGAGGATATTCGCCGGATGGATTGGCCAGCCAGATCTCCAGACCTTAACCCTATAGAGCATGTCTGGGACGCTTTAGGGAGGGCAATTGCAACTCGCAACCCCCCTCCGAGAACCATCCAGGGAATGAAAACAGCGTTGCTGAACGAGTGGGACCAACTGCCACAGGAACTGATAAACTGCCTTATTTCAAGTATGAAATCACGCTGCGAGACCTGTATATCTGTATGAGGGGACCATACCCCTATTAACCAAATCTATTAACCCATTTTTTGTTTATTCTGCAATCGCTGTTTCATACCTTCCACAAGTGTTACGCACGATCATACGTGTGTATTACAATTATTGAATGGTTATTTGTTTTGTATTGTATCAATGTATGTACATATCAAATTTCATCAAAATCGGTACAGTAGTTCTAGAGATAATCGACCAAGTCTGCAAATTCTCTTAATTTCTTACACCAGTGTTTATATAGAGTGTGGTCATAAAGAAACTTTGCCGATATATGGACCTCTAGCGACCGTTCCGTTCAACCTATCGAGTTGAGATTTCAGATATAGTTATTCAGAGGTATGAGCTCGGGATTCTGTGAATGGCAACATGGCGCTCACGGTTATTGATACAGAAACTCGAAATTTTCAAATGGCAAGACCCACTTTTTCCCTTCGCAAAATGCTCAGCGTATGCGAAAACCCTAAAAAGTGTTGGAACGGTACGTGTATCACAAAAAATGGACGCGTTATGCACGCCCAAAAAACAACTCTGCGAAAGGCTAACAAACACACGATCAGATAGCCTTTTTATCGTTTTTCTACGCTGAATATCTGGCGAACGGCGTTCTTCGATTGGTTTTTAGCCTCTGTCATATGCAAATTTCCTCCGTGCGCCCCGATCGTGTCTTTGCTGGCCGTTCGCAGAGCTGTTTTTTTTTGCGTGCATAACGCGTCCGTTTTTGTGATATAGTACCATTCTAACGCTCTCTAGGGTTTTCGCATGCGCTGAGCATTATGCGAGGGAAAAAATGGATGCTGCTATTTAAAAATGGTCGAGTTTCTGTACCTATAACCGTAACCGTGAGCGCCATTTTGCTGCCGTTCATAAAATCCCGAGCTCATACCTCTGAATAATTATATCTGAAATCTCATCTCGATCGGTTGAACGGAACAGCCACTAGAGGTCCATATATCTTCAAAGTTTCTTTATAACCACCCGGTATATTATATATATATATATATATATATATATATATATATATATATATATATATATATATATATAATTTCTCAATTGGAGCTCATGTATCAAGAACTGTTGATCGATAAAAGAGTAAAAATGTGTTTCATAATCTCATCCATCGACATCGTTATTTCTTACCCAATTGAATAAAACAGAAGCACAATAATTCCGAAGAGACGTTGTAATAGTAATATCCTTGTGGTTATACAGTGGGCAGAAGAAAATAAAAAAAAATGCAGAAAAAAGTACTAGAAAATGCAATCCATACCAACAAAATCTTAATGAGCAAGAATTCCTTTTTGCAATTACCGTAAGATAGTTAAACTGCTAATACAAGTCAGTAATTAGTTAGCTCTATTTGTTTGCTGTTACTTGTGAAAGGCTCTGAGATAGAATATAAACTTGAATAATTTCCTAAAATCCGTTTTGAACCCTTGAATAATTAATGCTTTCAGTATTGATTATGAAACGAAAAACATTCTATATTTAATAAGGGAAATATCTAAATTTTAGTTTATATGCGTACAAAGATATGCGACTCCTCTACAATCCACTAAAAAATTCTAATTTCAGAATTATTTTCAGTGTGTTTATTATAATTTTTTAAAGCAAGAAAGTAGCATTAGCAAGAATTCTGAGTGTATTTATTGATTATGTATATAAGCTCTTTTTATCTGTAAAAGAATTCTTTGTCTAGCAGTAAAATTCTGCAGTAAAAATAAAAATAAAAAAAAAAAAAATATTAAGAGAAAAGAATATTCTGTTTTTTTAAAACCTTTCCTTTACCCAATTTAAATTTGGATAAGACATTTTTCATGTATATTTTTCCTCCTAATGCTATATACGCCCATTAATCTACTAAAGAAAATAAATGCCCTATGTAATCTAGTACAGAAAGTAAATTATTAAGAAAGCATTGATTTTGAAACACTCTTTACCTTAGGGCATTTTTCTAGTTAGGGTAACATAAGGTATCTTGGCAGAAGAAAAATTTATTGCCAGTCGAGGTAAAAAAATCATGTAAAAAATTTAAGTTAAATTTTGTTTCTTTCCTTTGAGAATATATATAATGGGAGAAAATTTCTATTCAAGGAATTGTGATGTAGATAGTAGAAAATCTCTAAGTATAAATAAAATAAAGGATACGAACACAAAATAGTTATGAGTGGAAAATATCCGCAATATTTGTTTTATTTTTTCTGTTTTTTATGCATTCACTTTAGAGCTAAGTTGAAAATTTCAGAGCCAAATAAAGTTTAGGTATTTTCTACCGCTCGATTTTTTACAACATCAGTCTTTGAAAATTGTTTAAACCAAAACAAAGTTATTTGCATTTATATCACAATCCGCATTGGACTTTTCCAGCTTTAAAAGGATGCGTATTTAGCAGTTTTGCAATTTCGGTTTGTCTTCTTTATGTAGCTGAATTTTATAATCTATAATAAATACATTCTAATTCAGTAAATAATACCAGCAGTTAAGTGGGAATTTTTAACACAAAACAAACTGAAGGGATAACATTTTTTCTTTGCATCATCAATAGTCAGCATTATGTTTCATTTAAAATTTTAACGTCCAAGCAACTGACTAACATACCATTAAACTGACAAAATATAGTTGATGGAAATAAATGCTGAGGCAATGAAGCTAGTTCAAAACTGTACGTGAAGCATTAATTTTGTCAAGTAATCATTTTTGAAATTTTTTTAATGAAGGGATTTAAGAAAATAATTTACTCATTTCGATGACAGTGAGGAATGTTATAACTAGGGATAAGAAATTTTCGTATTTACGAAATAGATTCGAATAAATGCGAAATATGCCGATATGAGCAAATAAATGCGAAAATTATTTTTTTACTACTTTTTGGCGTAAACTCGGGAATAAACGGCTTTTTAAGGGAAATTAGGTAATAATAATAATTTATTAACATAATTGCTTATCTAAGATCCTCCAAGGTCTTTAACTGAGAGATCTCACTCCCGAAATTTGCTTATTACTTATTGCTAAAGTCTTAAGGAAGAGAATGGGGAGACTACTACAATTTTAGATTTTAACTCAGGATTTTGATACTTGTCTAACCAAGTAAGTAAAATTGTGATTTCTTATAATAAATGCGAAAATTTTGAATTTATATATACAGGGTGTCCATAATTAAAGTCCCACTTTCAAAAGGCTGCAAAAAAAGAACCACTGGTCAGAAGGACTTCAAATTTGAACTGAATATACTGGAAGAAGGGGGAAACGATTTGGAATAATAAAAAAAAGTTCCAAAATGTCATACATTTTGAAACTTTTTTTTTATTATGCCAAATTGTTTCCCCCTTCTTCCAGTATATTCAGTTCAAATTTGAAGTCCTTCTGACCAGTGGTTCTTTTTTTGCAGCCTTTTGAAAGTGGGACTTTAATTATGGACACCCTGTATATTGCGAATAAATGCGAAATTTTATGTATAGTGATTTTATTTTGCGAAATTTAGATATGTTTTATGCGAAATCAACGTAACCCTAGTTATAACTAAAGGTTTATCAATAGAGACTGAATTTTCTTTTCCTTTCAAATTTGAGGTGTTACAGCAGTTAAATTTAATTTTTTTTTGTATTTCATATGAAAATCTGAGCAAATGAAAGCTTGATTGCAATTTAGACATGTAAAGACATCTAGGGTAACTTGAAATTTTCAGTCAAATAGTAAGAAAAAAGCATTTTTTCAAGTTTCAATATAAGATCTATTCGAATATAATAAATTTATAATATTAATATAGGTATTTATATTCAATGAAAAAATTTACTTTTATTTTGGCTTATTTTCACTGTAGGTATCAAGTTCATGTTGACACAGTTAGATAAATTAAAAACATAAACACTATGCACTCATTCATGGAAAATATTAAAAAGAAATCGTGAATATGAAATATATTTGTGATTTGAAGTAAATTTGACTCTTGACGCAACGTTTCACAAAATGATAAATTATCCGACGTCTTCCTCATGTCTGAATTGATAACTACTTAACCAATTGCTTCAAAATTTGCATAAAAATAAAATTAAATAAAATGCACATGTCTTGAATGATATTTGGAAATTAATTAAGCGAAATGTTTTCTGTAAAGTCACATTAAATATCTCAGATTTACTTTCGGTATCCAATTTATAGTGAACACGACAGAGACTTTATTATTTTTCAGAGTTTAATTGGATTTAAAAATTTATTAAATTAATTGTTAACTTATTAAATGAAATTAAAAGCTAAGAATTTGTAACATTATCTGTCATCTTTATTTTATATTAATATTGATAAGCATATTTTATAATTAATTGAGTTTATTGTTCATCTTAATAAGTTTTTTTTGGTAACTTAATTATTTAAAAAATTCAATTGTATGTTTAAATAAATAACGAATATATATATATATATATATATATATATATATATATATATATATATATATATATATATATATACACACACAAGAGCCAAAACATTATGACCACTCCTACATTTTGCAATGAATTCGCCTGGATCGCGTGGAAGGCACGTGATCAGGTGGAAGTGGTATTTAACTGCTGCTGGAGAGTCTGAAGAATCATTCTTTCACTTACTTCTGTGTGTGATGGGAAAGGTTGCGGATCTAAGCGACTTTGATAGAGGGCAGAATGTAATGGCTCGAAGGCTCGGAACAAGTATTTCCGAAACTGCACGACTCGTGGGTTGTTCGCGACCTACAGTTGTTAGTACTTATGCAAAGTGGATGAATGACGGTGAAACCAGCAGTAGACGACATGGTGTTGGACGTCCACACGCTATCAAAGAAAAAGGTCGTCGGAGACTGTCTCGAATGGTGAAGCAAAACCGGAGCCAGACAGTGGCTCAGCTGACAGTCCAATACAATGCAGGGCCAAGTAGAATAGTATCGCAGCACACTGTTCAGCGGACACTGTTGGATATGGGGCTACGCAGCAAACGTCCTACTCGTGTGCCTTTGCTGACCAAGCGTCATCGCCAACTGCGCCTTCGCTGGGCCCGGGAACATCGCGACTGGTCCATGGATCAGTGGGAGAGAGTTGCCTGGTCAGATGAATCACGATTTGTCATTCATCACGCCGATGGCCGTGTCAGGATACGCCGTCTTCCAGGCGAACTGTTGCTCCCTCAATGTACAGTGGGTCATACACAGGCCGGTGGTGGCGGTATTATGCTTTAGGGGACGTTCTCTTGGGTTTCTCTGGGACCCGTGGTTGTGGTAGAGCAGACCATGAATGCTACAGGGTATCTGAACATCATTGCGGACCAGTTGCACCCTTACATGGCCTCTGTTTTTCCAGCTGCAAATGGAATGTTCCAACAGGACAACGCCCCGTGTCACAAGGCTAAAATTGTGTTGGAGTGGTTCCAGGAACATGATGCGGAATTATAGTTAATGTCCTGGCCGCCTAACTCACCGGATCTTAATCCGATAGAACACATTTGGGATGTCATGGGACAGCAGCTCAGAGTTCAAAGACCACCAATTCGCAATATCTCGGATTTGCGTGACCGTTGCTTAAACATCTGGTACAATCTGTCTCCGGCCATCTACCAAGAACTTGTGGCATCCATGCCAAGGCGGGTTGAAGCTGTGTTGCGCGCCAAAGGTGGGCCAACTCGTTATTGACAGGTGGTCATAATGTTTTGGCTCTTGAGTGTGTGTATATATATATATATATATATATATATATATATATATATATATAGGTGGTTATCAAAATAATGGAAACACCTATCAATATTAGTGATGTTTATGAATGTGCTTCGTATTCCTTAAAAAACAAGTCTGGCCACCGGTATTTTTTTATTCTACTGTTAGGTAGCAGTAATTTAGCTAAGGGCATCGTGCTTTTGGGGGAACAGCGTAAAATGTCAAACCCTGCAGATCTTGCTAAAAGGGCAAATTGTTGGAGCACATTTAATTTGGAGTATCTGTGACTGAAACCCCCAGGCTAATGGGTGCTTTTCGAGCTATGGTACCGAAAGTCATGATAGCATACAGAGTGCACGGAAAACATCCTCTGACAAACAGAATAGTGGAAGAAAGGGAGAGCTGAGTGAAAGAGACGGACGAGGTATTGAAGCATATTGTGACATGAAGAAAGAAAACAACTGCAACAAAAATGACCGAAGAGCTCAATCGGCATCTGCATGTTCCGGTATCAACCATTAGAAGTAGAAGGGAACTTCAAAAACAAAGCATTTACGGAAAGTAGATATTCCCAAGCCACTTGTAATAGATGCCAATACAAAATATTGTCCACAATGATGCCACGATTGCAAATCCTGGTAGAGTAATATGTCAAAAAACAGCGTTTGGTCCAACGAATCATTGTTCACATTGTTCCTCGCAATAGGACGTGCGTATGTCTGGAGAACACCTACACAAGCTTAAGATTCTGGCTGTCTCATCTCAACTGTCAATCATGGAGGTAGATCTATCAGGGTTTGGAATGGCATCTCGTGGTTTTCTTTAGGCCCTATTGTAACCCTAAAAGGGAGATTGAATGGGAAGGACTAGGTCGAAATTTTAGCTCACTAGTCCATCCTATGGTGCAAACATTGTTTCTTGCAGGAGATGGCGTTCTCCAGGATGATAATCCCCCTATACATACAGCTAAATCTATCAAGAATTGGTTTGAAGAACACGAAACAGAAGTTAAATATCTTATCTTGCCCTGTACAATTCCCCCGACTATATATCATCCAACCACTGTGATCTGTATAAGCGGATAGAGCCAGGTATCGATATCCACCACAGCATCTCTGCAGGAACTTTCATGATTTCCCCCCGAAGAATGATATAATATATTCTTAACCACTATTCATGACTTGTATAATCCAATTCCAAGGTGAATCAGGTGGTACTACATGACAAAGGTCATCCTGCGCCGCATTAATAAAGGTTTTCATGATGTTTCTTAGAGTTTCCATTATTTTGATAACCACACACACACACACACACATTATATATATATATATATATATATATATATATATATATATATATATATATATATATATATATATATAAACAATTTAAAGCACTTTAATTGGAGAACATTCAACCAAAATTTGCAAATTTATTATAAAATTTGCAAATTTTGGTTCAAAATGCTTATAGTAAAGAAATAATTACAATTAGTTATATTTTAGGAACTTAGCCACGCTCATTAAAAGGTAAACTATAGTATTAACCAATGATGGTATCCAGTACGTTAAAAATTAATGAATATAATCAACTGATACGTGTATGTCATAAAAGGATAATTACTGAAAATTAGTAAGTTAAACACAAATAATTTTTCCATTTTCGAAATGAAAGTGCAAAAACAGTTTTATCTACTAAGTTTCCTGTGTAGAAAACATTATAGTTTTTTTTTCTGCATTGATATACGTATTAATAAATTTTACATTCATTTGATGAGACAAATTCAAATTTAGGATATTGATAAAGTCATTAACTTTTTACGTTATGTACATTTGAGTCAAACAATTGTGTATTTAAGCAGATTATTTTGCTGTACATTGTTATTAACTAACTTAATTTTAAGCTTCAGGTTTTAAGTTACTAACCTGAAGAGTTTTCATAAAATTTAATACGTTTAGTCAAGAATAGATCATGATATTTGCATAAAATTAAATAAATTTGTTCTCAGAGTACATCTTAGAAAACTAGAGTTTTGTATCATAGATTGTAAGGCACAAAAACAAACGCTATTAGAAAATTCAAATCCATGTATTGCATTAAAAGCTTACTTACCGTGAAAAGACAACTTTTACAAAGAATCTTCACAACTTATAAAGTATACAGTTTATCTCTAAGGCAGAGCTTTGGAAACTTTCAGAAGGAGTGTTGTGGAGATATATATTAATCTAATCTATCATGGAGGAATGAGCCTGTCAATTATAAAATTAATTTAAATCCTTTAAGACAACTTGTAACACTTCATAGGCCACCCGACTAAATCCAGAGCAAACTCAATGCTGCCAATAGCACTGTCGATCGTTAATTTTCTTCCTGCGTCTCTGCTCCCTAAAATTCCTCCCACTTGAACAAACTTGAATTTTCACAAGCTCTAAAATTTGTTTAGAGACTTTAAGAATTTTAGTAAAACGTTTCTTACTTTAAAAAATGTAAAAAGTCAGTCCTTAAAAATTTTTAATCTCGAAGAGTTATAGAATATTTTATCAATGCTATGCAAATTTATGTAACATGAATTAATTATACTTTATAAGATAAAAATAGAGATCCTTTTTAGCCTTTAAATTTCCTTATTTTATGTCAGAAGAAACGATAAACATAAAAAGTGTGTTTTTTTTCAATTAAGTATTAATCCAAGTTTCCTGAATTAAAATAAACCAAAATTTACATATAAATGACTTTAGTAGACTTAACTCTTCATGTATGCAAAAATAAAGAAAAACTAATGTGTGAAGTCAAACCTAACTAATAAATTATCCTCTGTAACTAAAGAATGTGAACCACAAATAATAAATAGCAGTAACCTAACACTGACAGCTCCTTCTCATTTATGAAGACGCATTTTGTAATAGCTGCATCAGTAATAATGACTGATACTATAACAAGCAATTAAAGAAAAATCTGACAAATTATAAATATGTAGATATTCTTGAAAATATCTTGTCCATTATTTTCCAAATTAGGTAAAGAAAATGCAAATATCTTGGTATCTTTATACGATGAAGGACTAAGGTGAACTTTAACAGAATTATTATAATCTCTTTAATGTCAGCCTTTTCCCATTGGTAAATTTGAACAGCGTAGATGTGATTATTTGAAAATATATGGGTTATTAATGAGTCAAAATTAAATTTATGTTTTATTTTGGGATGAAATGGTGGCTTCGCACATTGATGAAAGAGCTTTGACATTCACTAAAAAGTGACTTAATAACTTTAAATATGTCAGAGAATTTGAAAATTTAAAAAGAGAGTCAGCTTTTTCAGCGTGCCAGAATATCACATTCAAGATTAAAACCCATAGAAATGAATCAGTTTTTGGGGAAAAAAGTACTTTGGAACAGTTGATTTATGTGAAATCTTTTATTTTAAATTGCTTTTCTGAATAAGTTATCTTAAAAACGTAGTATTCTCGGAGAAAGAGAAATCAGTCAAAGCCTAATATTCTATTGTTATATTTATCAAAGATGATTAAATCTGTTTTTGCATATTTTCATATTAGAAAAGTAAGTGATACCGATTTTTACTTGGAAAACTGAAAAATAAATTTAATAAAATATCTTATTTATTTTCTTTCTAAACTGTATTAGTTACTGAAAAGCATTTTTTAAAGCCAGAGTAAAAGTTTTATTACTACAAACTTTAAGCCACAATTATTGTAAATTAATCGGCTTACTTTACTACATTTACATTTATGGTAATGTAAGTAAAATATGCGAAATTGATTATGTTGTAATAATCGATCTTTTCATTCCCTGTACTATATCAAACAATATTGCCTCACGAAAGACAATCCGACTCGTGAGTATATTTAGCTCATCGTAATATTAGCTTTTGAAACAGACGAATAGACTAAGTTATTTGAATCTTTCATCTTATTTCCTAATACTTCTTGTATTCCACTGCGTAATTCTCTTGGTACTAGTTAGACTCCACCCATGACAGGAACTAAATCAATTAAGATTGAAAGATTTATGTTCCTATTTTAAGGAAAAGGATCTTGGGAAGCCTTCAACATACAGGAAATGATAAAATACTTCTTTTTATATTAAGACAGAATGTTTGAAAGCAAATAACATAGTTTCCTGCACTTTAAATGTACATACGCCCACTTAGGCAGAATTGGACAAATTTGATAAACAACATACGTTTGTTTTATTGAAAGAACTTTTTTTCTAGATACCTAAAAGCTCGAAATCACTTTCTCACATGAAAAATGTACTCTTTGTTTTCCGTTGTTAGCCGTTAACTAATTTATTGTACTTAAAAATCGATAAGTAAAATACACAGAAAATTTTGGGCCACTATATTTAACAGGAGTGCAATAAAGGACATCATTCATAAAACACTTTCAAACAGCAAAATTTACGTACAAGTTTAAAGAAAAATAATTGCTTATTTTAAAGTTACAATCTAAAAATAAAAGAGGGGACACAAACTTTTATTTTAAACAGACATTTTATAAACAGAAATATATAGGTCTGCTAGCATATTGTATTTAATGGTCCAAACGCATGCTTTGAAACAATGGAGTGAGACACACGTTTTAGGGTATAAACAAATAAGATATTTTTTTATACTCTAGTGTATTTTTGATGAAAATAAAAAAAAATGCGCTCATTATTTTATCAGTACTAAGGAGGATAAATATGTATTAAAATTTGTAAAGAAATCCTAACTTTTCAAAATACTCTGTATGGGCGTAAAAATAAAGGATAGATGAACTGATTATTAACTAACAACTGAAATATACAACACACCTTAAGGGAGATAAGACGATAATGTAATCATTAGGTCAAAACACTCTCAACCTAAAGCTGCAAGTACATTTCTATAGGCACATTTTTAGAAGTGGCCCTAAACCGTCTAACTTATGGCTGCAGTGTACTAACCCTATTGAATTCGCTCACCTCATTGTTAACCTATGGAGATAATGTGCCCACGGATTGCCGACTTGGATTGAAAGTTTTTTTAAAACTTCTACTCAGTAATAGAGAAAGAAATTTTACACCTTGGGGCATTTTCGCTTTAAAAAATGCAAATAATATTTTAAAGTTTAAATTATTCGGGATAAAATCTGGTATAGTGTGTTTTAAACGCTCTTAAATTCCTTTGGTGGATGGAATTTATAAAATGAATTCTGTAGCAAGGTACAGAAATGTTCAGGCTATCTGAAAATACCATTTTTATTGGATTATCAGCATTTATGTAGCTGTAAATAGTAGACATTTTCTCCATAGGTTAACATTGAGGTGAGCGAATCCAATAGGGTTACTACATAGTAGCCTTAAGCTCGGTTGCGGAACTCACTCATCTGAACGATATTTAACTCTTTCCTCTTTCTTCTAGTTGAATTTCACTCCTGATAGAATTAGTGAATGCTGTTTTACTTGACCCACAGGGGCCTAGGGTTGCCCAAATTGGTCGGCTGATCTGTACTGTCAGTCCGGCGCCCAGGCCTATAGGAAACATCACCGAACAGGGGAAATCAACCTTCGGCTGAGTTTGCAGGAATTGCTACGCAGCTCCGGTCTTCAGGTTGAACAGGGCGTATAGGCAAGAGCTATGGTCGCCGTAATCTTTACGAATTACTTGACCCACTGTTTACTGAAAACAGTTTTTCCTGATTAAGTTCTAATTCCGTATCAACGATCCAGGGACTCCCATCCGAGCTTTCAAGTGAAATTTTTAATTCTAATAAAATAGAGAGAGAGAGAGAGAGAGAGAGAGAGAGAGAGAGAGAGAGTTGGTTGGTTGGTTGAATAAAAGAGGGCTGCGCTTTTTGGCGTGACAAAAATACACTAATATAATCAATAGAAATCTACATATTAAATCACGTTTAGAGTTGAAAAAATAACGTAAGGAACTTCGTTCCTGACCGGGGTCCCCCGACCGCACAATTATTTTTTTTTTTTAAAGTTAAAGCTTTAGTTTCTGCAAAAGTGTTTTTAGCGTTCTCTGCACTACGTTCAAAGCATTAATAAAAGTTTTTTTCTTGTTAAAATGATTTTACACTAATTAATGATGATAGTTATATATATATATATATCAATAGAAGTATTCACATGAAGAGAGAAACTTCGGGGTTCATTTGAGAGTATGAAATTACAGGAGAAATATTAACCCTGAAAATGCTGAATTATAAAATCATGACGAAGAGTACTTCACCAAGTAGAAAGTGGTTACGAACTAACTTCATTACTTCTTTGAGGCCAGTGGGTGGGGAAGGTACGTCCCCCCCCCCTGGGGGTGCTCGGTCCGAATTGAGGTGACACCTGGTTAAGTCGGACTCCAACCCTTGTGGTGCCATTATAAACTGGAGTCGCACCCCTCAGCGCGCAACCCTATATGGACCTGGTCTGGAAACAACAGCAACATGTTCTTCATTTTCACGATGTTCTTTACCGCTTATGCGATACACCTCGGGTATTTACCTACAAGATGGGAATTCACGATTCGCTAGTTTTTATAAAGGGCTTAAATTAACCTGTGGATCTGGGCGCATCTAGTTCAAAATAAAGAGGATAAATCAACCAATGATAGGAAGAAGCAGTCTGCTTAACACTTCTACTAAGGTATTTTATCTGCGCGTAGTATATAATTCATTGTGACGAAGCTTAAAAACTAATGCCTTTTATGTCTCTTTAAATTATATTACAGGAATAAAAGTGTTTTAAAAGAAAACTATTCTGAAAGATTCCTGTACTGAACAAACAATGCAAAATTAGTTCCGCTACGGTGGTAGTAACGAAGAAAAATATCTCTTGAGCTAATGAATTAGCGTACTTTGCCATTTACATTACTCGCATTGTGCATTAGTGTGCTATTCTTTCACCAATAAGATTTCTTTTAATAAAAAAGTTGTTCATCTGCATACAACAGTAATTTGATTTTCCGTTCAATACTAATGTGATTTTCCTTTGTCAAAATTTGGGATGTATTAATATTTACTTTCGAATTTTGAGAATATATATACTGAAGAATGTGACTGTAAAAAGTTAAATGTGTGATTAAATATTTTTTAAAACACACACAAAAAAGGGCGAAAACACTTTAATAGCCTAAAATTTTGAATACCATAACCGATATCGAAATCGAATGAAATTTAGGCATAATTTCATCATTACCAGAATTCCAATGGCAACATAAATACGTTAAAATCGTAACGGTACAACATTGTGTGGGCTTAATAAATTAGAGAAAAATATTGGTTGCAGTATTGCAACTGTTAGATCAGGGAGCACTATTACAGCTCTGATGGCTATTTGGTGATTTAATTCATCCTTAAGTCAAAGCTTTGTAATACAGAGAAAGGTATTGCGTAAACTACTTAAAATTGTTGAATGATTGTCAGTTTTGAAGTATTTTAATAACAACAATTTAAGGAAAAGTGCAATATGTGTTTTATTTTATTTTATTTCTTAATATTACAAAATAGCTCCACCATTATGCACACTTTATGATAAACAATGTTCGCATTTAAAAAAAATGCACACATTAAAACAGATCCGGCGAGTGTTGAGTCAAAAGAGTATGAATCACTTGCAGCCACGTACTATGTTTTAATAACACACAAAGATGGAAATTTTTCATTTTAATTGGAGTGTTACAGTCATACCCCTAGAAAAGTTACAAAATAATGAAAATAATTTGCATTTACAGACACGAGTTTAATTTTACAGACATCATGAACGAGCATATCAGTTCAGTTAGAACAACATGGAATTTGATAAATGTAGGAGGAAATTAACGCATAGTATTTTGTTTAGAAGTGATATATCTAACAGAGACATCACCTCAGGGCTCAAGTTTAAGCTCTAAAGGTTAAAGCTGCTGTCTACTAACCCTATTGAAATTGTTCACCTTAATGTTAACCTATAGAGGGCGCGGTGGCCCAGTTGGCAAGAGCAGCGGACCAGTGATCTGAACGTCTCTTGGCTCGTAGCTCAAATCAACCGCCGTGTTCACTAATGGTGGCCGGGACACGTAAAATATGTCGTGGATACAATGTCCTCCAAATTCTCAAATTTACCTCTGGAGGTGCGCGGTCAAGTGTTCCGGTCTTGTCACTTGACTCGGTTCGAAATTAAGGGACCGGCCCATAGGGGGGGGGGGCAATGCTGGTCCACCTATACGGGGCTCTCAGAAAAGTGGCCAGCAAAACCGCGGTGTCATATGGCGGTAAGGATAATGTCCAAGAAACCGTCTGCCGCATTGGAAGAAAAAAAATGTTAACCTAATAGAGAAAATTTGTCCAAGGATTGTCGACTTCGATTGAAAGATTTTTTTTATTGCACTCCATAATAGAGAAAGAAATTTTACACCTTGGAGATTTTTTGTTAAAAAAAAATGCAAATACTATTTTAATACTGGAATGATTCGAGGAAAATATCTGGTAAGGCGTGTTTTAAACTCTCATAAATTCCTTTGGGGGACGAAATTTTTAAAATGAATCCTGTTGCAAGGTGCAGAAAAGTTCAGGATATCTGAAAATACCATTTTTATAGGATTACCAGCATTTATGTAGCTGTTATTACTAGACACATTTTCTCTATAGGTTAACATTGAGATGAGCGAATCCAATAGGGTAAGTAGACAGCAGCCTTAAAGACTGAAAAGTATAGTACATTGACGTACATGGCAATTAAAGAGTAGAAACCTCCAATTTAGATTTAGATAATGGATGGTACTGGATATAGTTTATAGGGCTTATTCCACTTAAGAAATACAGAATAATGTGAATAGGAACGAAAGTTCGGTCTTTCGTCAACTGATATCAAAAGGTAATGGAGTACTAATTTTGTTAACCCAATTCATTTTATCCTTGTGCACAGATGGATAACAGAGTTTTTCGTATGGCTAAGAGAGAGTTTTGGGGACTTCTAAGAGTGATATTTGGACAAACTTTACTGTATGGGGTTGCAGATCGCGTTCGAATTAACTAGCAGAAAAGAAATTTTGAAGACAAATGTTGGTGCATTTAAACGGAGATTATGAGTTAAAATAATTTCACAGAAAAGATTTTGATTCAGAATATAAGGATATTTAATGAATTAAAAATACGGACGATTTTAAGGGGACACACGACTCTGAAAATTTCGAGATAATTTTGAATTTATCATTTTCCTCTTATTTTACCTTTTTGTATCCATGTCTTAAATTTGAAAGAGGTGCAAAAATATCTTTCCCATGCACAAATGGATATATATGAAGATGGATAAGAGTATAAGGAAAGAACTTCATGTTTAATAAAATTCCAATTTTATTTCTACGAGGTAATACTATACGTGTAATACTAAGCGTAGAGAGGTGTAGTATGACATTAATCAAACCTTATATGACATTAATCAAACCTTATATGCAGGGTGACCAACAAAATCATATTATATTTAATAACAGTTGATCGTGCTTTCTGAGTTTTTATTAATTCATGTTTACGTTATTTCCTTTATTTTGGAACCATTTGTAGTTCCGATTTTAGATTATTAAAGGAATCAATCCAACTCTGAGTAATTTCTGAGCTTCAGTCTAAGAATATATATATAAGGAGACTTATCGGGCTAATATTTAAGCTAATAGAATCTGAAGGAATATCGCGAAAAACTGAAGCTACTCTAGAAGCTGAAAAAACTGAAGACAAATTATCAGTAGTACGTTGTTATTAATTATCTTGATTTTTCAAAATTCTCGGCAAGCTTAAACTTGCATTTTTACCACTATTCTTTTTCACGAATGCGAAAATGGGGAATAATGACATTTTTATGACATAAGACTGGAAAAATATTACGCATTAACAGCTTAACTAGGAAAGAAAATATTTCCTTTCAAACGTCGGCTGAGATGAAGACTTTGCTTTTCACAGTGGTTCTCAAAAGAGAAATTAAATAATCTGTTTGTTTAAATGCAGCAACATTAAGACAGTACGAAATGATTCAGATAGTTTAAATCACAGTTTACGAAACATTTACGACTAATTTTTTTACTAGATACTTCATGTGAAGAGAAATCCTTCGAGCACAACCCCTATCTTTAACGATTTTTTTTATATCAGAGGTCTGTCAAGGCCATATTTATATTTAAGTATGTAAAAAGCTTCAGGCGAGACCACACCAGTTTTAAATTATAGCAGGAAAAGGTAAACGTTAGAAATAAACTCTTATTTGCAAGTGCAAGTGTTTTTAAAATCGTTGTTAACAAATCTACATAAATGTTAATTTTCTTTTTTAATTGATAAAAAAACTACCGATTAATAATATTTTACTCCGAAAAATAGAAGGAAAATTTTTGTAGTATCTATTTTATTACTTTATTAAGTCAGCTTCGGGAAGTTATGTCAATTCCTATTCGAAATTTCCCTTAGACTCTAAAACCTCTACTGAATTTTTGAGCTAAGAAAAACACACCTGCAAGAAATTTGGTCCTTTACCCCCTTTAAAAAAACATTCTTCATATTTAGTTTTCAGAAAAATTTTTCAGAATCTTTAGAAAAAGCATGGCAGGATTTACATTTCTTTTGTGCAACTAAAGTGTTATTAAAATGTCTAATACACTTAATTTTTGGTATTGGGTCTAAGAAACACCACCATTATCTATGTAACACGTTTTCTAATTTTTTTTTTCAAATAAGGTTTGAGAAGGGATGGTTAAGGGCAAAATGACATCGGCATTTTATGGTTTATCAAACATAATGTTCTGAAGGAAATATCGAATTTTTACTACTTAACTACACAGTTTTGCTTTTACTACTTTTACTAACTTTTACTACTTTAAACTACACATTTTTGCTACTTTGCATTAAATAATTCTCTCCAGATGGTATGAGCATATTGTACTAGCTTTCGTCTGTAACGGATATCTCGAAATTGACTTTTTTCTTCTAACACGCCAACTTGTAGAGACAAAAGCATGTGCCAGTTTCTAAGCAGTGGCGTACTTCGTTAGCTTCAAAATTTGAACACACTAAAATCTGAACCGCTTTTCCACTTTCGTGAGGTTGAAAAATATGATATCGAAACATAAGTCGAGTAATACCTCTATACACAATCAGGTGCATTTTCATCTGTTGTAAAAATATTCTTTTAAAATATTGTGAGAAAACTTGCATAGTATATATTTTTTTCAAAACATTTATTGCTTGTTCTTAAGTGATGATAACAAATATTATTTGACTCGTGATCTGATTTTGTCTACAGGTTTTTTTTTATGTCTATACTCGAATGTATGGAAAAATACTGAAAAATCAACATAATAACTAAGTAAATGGTTCTTTCTATGATGAAATATTAAACGTTGTGAAAAACAGAAACCTATCAAAATATTTGAATATTTTAACATCCATATTGACAAAAAAAGAAATCGATATTTGAGTGTCATGTATGAAACATAAGTTATTCGAGAAATCTGTCGATACAGGATATTTTATAAATTCTGACTATATCAGTTTTCATGTTTCATGCGACAAAATATTTGTTATATTTTCGCACCAATAAAGAAGTAAACTCAATTTCCTTATTTTCATCTTGCATCAAGATGTATAATTTGTACAAATATGTGCCCTTAACTAAAACTGCAAATAAGCTTCGATGAAATAACTTCATTGGGGCAAATATTGCTTATTAAACATATATTGTTATCCTGTATTAGTGATAACTTGAATGAAAGTACAGATCAAAAGGAAACCTTTCCAAAGATCTAAATGAAAGCGCAACATACGAATGTTTGAATATGTTTATCTTAATTTATTAATTTCTTTAAATTTTTTATGTAAACCTTATTTATTGTAATTTCGGAAGAATGTATACTATTCAGAAGCACGTAAAATTAATTGATTCTTAAGTAGAGAAACTATTTGTTAAGAGTATGTTTTATGTTACAATTTTTAAACACTGTTTTTTCACTGAAATCTTATTTTGAAATAGAAATAACTGTTATCTCCTAACATTACATTGCTTAAATTGATCATCTACTTTTCTCTTTTAAAAAAAAACCTAATCTTCTTGAAATTTTTAAGTTACTGTCCCTCGTATGAATGATTATTTAAACAAAAAATAGCAAACTATGTATGTTACCGCGAAGAGAAAACAGAACTAGTCATTTTGTCTTCACTGTCGTTACACAGTTGATTTACATCGTTCGTTCGGTTTTGTCGTACATAGAAAATTTCTAGACTGACTTTTTCTTGATCGCTAGCCAGACCATTTTAGGAAGTTGGATTCAGCTGTTGGATTATTTTGTTTTAATAACCATCCTTTGGGAAGGACATCGACACGCATTACCCTCTGATGATTTCTATCTTTCCTAATCTACACTTTTTATTTGGTTATGATTTACTTCTTTCATGGTGTTAAGGTAAGTGCTGTTTAGTTGCTAAGAAGCAGATTTTAGCGCGTCTTTAACGTTTCAATGACATACTTTTTGCGGTGGGATACCGGGGAGTGGGGTGGTTTAAACAAAATTTTTCTGATTGACCTTAATGCCTTCCTTTGTTATCTTTGTCTAATACAAATGCTTGTTTCTCAACTGGGAACAGATGTAGTATACGCAACGGGCCATCGCCAATTTGGCGCCAAAATCCCGTTCGGAGAGCTGTTAGGCTTAAACTGCGAAATGTAAACAATAAATTGGAAAACAAACTTACTGCTGGCTTTATGAAACTCGTAGGTGCACACGGGATCTTCGCTTCGCTCAGATACCCTTGCTTCACTTCGCTACGCTCCGTTACGCATCCGTCCAAAAACATTACAGAAAATCCCCAGCCGCTGGCTTCGCTACATACCGCTGGCTGTTGTACAGTAAAAAAAGCTTCCGATGGCTGTAGGGGTCAGTAAAACAAATCTTATCGCAAAAAAAAATAAAAAATTACCATCCGATCTTAAAATCCTCCCTGCCAGAATATAAAAACCGCCAAACAACCATCGATTTGGCGAAAAATCGCCCCTTGGCGTTCGTTGCGTATACTACATCTGTACCCTCAACTGCTGTTCTAAATACCTTCTGTGATCTGCTTAGGTAGAATCCCGTGTTTTTTTAAAGGTCCTGTTGAAATTGCTGTCTGTTTGGACAACACAGCTTTTACCCGAGCTTTCTTTGTGGGGATTCACCTAAGTATTTTGTAAATCAATCTAGTTCATTGTACCAGATTCGTAGCTTCTTTTATTATTACACCAGGGTGAGAGGTCCTATAACTTATTTTGGAGCATAAAAACCTACTTCAAAATAGAAAAATTAGACATAAATATTAACTTTTCTTTACACAACAGTTAAAATATTGCTTTTCAGTAGTTCATCAAAAGACGAAATTTGTTTATAAAATTCAAAAACTAATATCTAAGAGAAAAAGGCTAATGAAAATCAGAATATTTAGTAAAAGCTAGATGTCTGTTTTCCAGCAAGATACACTATTTTAATTTCGTCCAACATATTTATTCAGTTGCATTAAGTAATACTAACTCTTAAGACATGAACACTATTGTTATTTCAAAAATGTGGTGTTTAATGCATAATCCTTTTGAGATTATAATCAATCTGATATTTCCCTAGCTTTACTTTTGACCAGTGATTCCCTACCTGTGGGTTGCGAAGTGTTTTCTAGGGGATTGCCATGGCTTTAGTCAATTGAACTAATTTTTCAGCGAATTTCACAAAAAAGATTTGTCAATATTTATTTACCATGAAAATGCAAGACAATGATGTCTTTTAATGAAAACAAATGCTCATTCAAAGCGCAAACACAGTTCATAAGTTATTCACGGCCCTTATTGGGTAGTAAAGGAAAATTGCAGTTACTTATTACGTACAGTGCACAAATTCTAAACGCCAGTTTCTCTTTCATCAGATTGTGCTGTCACATTTAGCATTACTATTGTAGTTCTCCAACGAAATAAATTTTATTTAGGTAAAAGTTTTTTTATTGTTATATAATTCTGAATCAATACGGATGGTGCCTTATTTTTCTTGAAATTCTGTTCTGTTCTTTTATACACCTTTGACTGAGGGATGACTGTTTAAGGTTTTCCCATTTCCTACAAATTTAATTTTTGTCAAATTGAACATTAAGCTAGAATTTAATTAATAAAAATGCATTTTAGAGTTTTTACTTTGTCTTAAAAGTTTTTAAGGAAATATGAAGGGGGAAGGGCGGGGGTCGCAGGATGCATGGAAACTATTGAAGTGGGTCGCGACTCGAAAAAGGTTGGGAAACACTGCTTTAGACTGATATAAGGAATTTACCGGGATGCTTACAATCACTGAAACAAACAAACAAAAATCAAGAAAAAAAAGGATTATATTATTCCGTATATTTCCATCTAAGAAAAATATCTTACAAGTATGTCCCAAGAGGATTGAGGTACACTTTTGAAATTAATGTTGAATTTTAAAACAATCATTGAAATGGAACAATACATGGATACCGATGTCTCCTAATGGAAACCTTTTATTGAATGCAGCGAAAACTTAAGCTCTGTTGACCTCTGATATGGAAATACACATTTTTTATCGACGACGGGCCAGTAAGTTATTTTCGGAAGAATGACAGAGGCAACTGTTATTACGAAGTTGAACTCCAATGACTATTCTACCTGGTCATGTGATATGAAAGTCGTGTTAATGGAAAGAAATTGCTTTCGAATAGTTACAGGAAAGGAGACGAAACCAGCGGATACCGTCGTTCCTAAAGAACGCGAAGCTATTCCGACCAAGCAGCAAAGAGACTTTATTAACTGAACTGAAAGAGCTTACAGTCTGATTTACCTGAACTTAGAAAAGGAGTACAGGTGCCTTATATCGGATATAGAGGACCCACTGAAAGCCTGGAATAGAATTAAAGAGCATTTCCGCCCTGATTCCCGGGCTAGAGCTATAGGTTTGACAGACGAATTTTTTAGCTGCAGAATTAATGAAAATGAGGATGTTGGACTTTATGCTGCCCGGCTTAAAGATATAGCTGAACAGTTAGAAGATGCTGGAAAACCTATTTCGCCATGGTATCAATCGTTTCAACTTATCCGATTTTTACCACAGGAATTTATAGACGGTCGTCCAAAGCATTTATAGACGGAAGGACGACGATTTTAAGGTTGATAAGATTTTAAAAGAACTCTTAGCAGAAGAATCCAGACTCAAGCAGACAAAGAAAGATCAAGAAACTATTGCCCTACAAACTTCAAGTAAAAAGGATATTATACCTAAAAACTTCAAAAACATAAAAAGAACTGTAAAATGCATCAAATGTGGCAAAACTAGACATGCAAGTAAAAACTGTCCATTAAAATTCAAGCCTAAAAGAACTCCAGATCCGGAAACGAGCCACATAGCCGAAGCCAACGCTGGAGAGGGGAATGCAAACACCGCCTGGATTCTGGATACAGCTGCCATCTCGCACTTCTCCGGAAATAAAGACCTCCTGCTAGACTACAAACCATTGCTGGGAACATCCATAGCAGTAGATGTTGATGGTGTCAACTGCAACATTGAAGGAACCGGTACAGTCCGTCTGAAATTCATTAATAATGGTGAGTCAGAAATTGTAAATTTATTAAATGTTTTATATTCACAGAAATTGAGGCAAACCTCATTTCAGGCCCACTACTTGACAAAGGTGGAGCTTCATTTATCGGGAAAGACGGGAAAATAAATGTATATGCTAAAGATGGTCATAAGCAATTTGTAGCAAAACTTTTAAACGGGCTTTATTGCGTATATCCAGAATACCCTGCTGAAAATGTAAAGCGTGAAATTTTCAATACCACCAATACCAATCCTTTAAACCTTTGGCATAATAAGTATTGTCACATAAATAGCAAGTATATTGTTCAAACAAGCAAAAATGAAAGTGTTAGAGGTATCCCTAATCTTAAAAACATCCATTTAAATTATAAACCTTGTAAGTTAGCAAAAACTCGTAGAAAATCATTTAAAACCATTGGCAAAATTCGTTCTAAAAAACCTCTCGAGCTACTTCAAATGGAATTATGTGGCCCTTTTTCTAATATAGCCATAGGTGGTTATAGATATTTTCTTTCTATAATCAATGACTTTTCGAGGAAAGTCACAACATACCCCTTAAAGGAGAAGCGAGATGCTTTTAAATGTTTTATTAGTTATCAGAAAAGAGTAAAGCGTTTTTTGAATTCTAAAATTATAAGTGTTAGAACGGATAATGGATTGAAGTTTCGTAGTTCAGAATTTGAAGACTTTTTAGGAGTGCAAGGAATTGGAGCCGAAAGGACAAATACCTACACCCCCAGAACAACACGGGGTCGCTGAGCGTTACAACTGTACTGCAGTCGATGCAATAAAGGTAATGTTAAAAGTCATCGGACTCGGGAATGGTTTTTGGGCTGAAGCCTTATTTTGCCATACCTATGTATGGAATAGGGTTTGTGATGGTAACCTCACAAAGACTCCCTTTGAGTTGTTTGGGGGCCATAAGCCTTCAGTCAAGCACCTCAAAGCTTTTGGTACTCCTGCTTTTGTAGGTGTGCCGAGGCAACTGAGGCGTAAACTTGATATGCGTGCCAAGAAAGGCATAATGGTAGGTTACGCTAAAAAAACGAAGGGTTACAGGATTTGGCTTCCTTCTGAGCATAAAATAGTGGAAAATATCAACGTAACATTTGAAGAACCAGTTAACAGTGGAGCTATGCTGGACCCTCAGCAGAAAAATGCTGTAGTTAAGACTGAACTAGAAACTGATTCCGAATCAGACTAGTCCGATATTAGTGTAGAAAAAACTGATAAAACGATTATCGCTAAAACTGACGAATTAGATCAGAAATCGAGCACCGATACAGAGCTTAAAACTCCAATCCCATTGATCAGATTAAATGGTTAAGACAAGCTGTTCCTTGAAAAATCAGTTCGCGAACAGATATTTACTATAGAATTGAGGGGTCAAATGCAAGAATCAGGTCTGATAACGATGCAGAAAATTATTGTAAATTACATAATATAGAATATGAAAAAGACTATTTTACTTTCAGTGGGAAAAATTTATATTCAGGGCCGGTAAAACGAGACGAATGCAATATATCAAAAGCATGACTAGAAATTAAAATCCCCACTTGTTACAATGATGTATTGAAACCTCCCCAAGCTGAGAAATGGCATCAAGCTATGAGCGAAGAAATGAAGGTCTTGCATGACCGAAAAGTATGGAACCTTGTTTCTAAACCTGTAAATACTAAAATAATTGGATGTCGCTGGGTTTACACCGAAAATACGATTCAAAAGGTAAAATAGCTAGGTTTAAGGCGCGACTAGTAGCACAAGGGTTTGGACAAAAGGAGGGAATTCACCACGACGAAGTATTTAGCCCCGTTGTTAATTTTTCAATTATTAGATTCTGCTTTTCAATTTTAGTTTGCAAACTAAATTGGTGTCATTGTCAATTAGACATTCAATGTGTATATTTGTATGCCCCTTTAACTCAAAGCATTTTTATGTACCAACCCCAGGGATTTTCAGATGAAAGTAAACCTAATTACGTTTGCAAATTAAACCGGGCTTTATAAGGCTTACACCAGTCAGGACGTGAGTGGTTTCTAGAAATACATGCAGTTCTGGAAGAACTTGGTTTTCAAAAACTACAGTGGGCAAACTGTGCCTATATTTTTCAGCAAAACGTTGTTTTACTTCTGTATGTCGACGACATTATTCTGTTATCTAAAACTCAAGATTTTATAAAATATGTGATAAGTCTACTTAATAAGAAATTTGACCTGGAAGTCCTCGGCAAAACGAGGAAATTACTTGGCGTACAATTTGAGGAAAAAGGCAGTGACTTATACATACATCAGTCAGATTGCATTGACAGAATATGCGAGAAATTTAAAGAGTTAAGTTATCCAATAACCTCCTTGCCCATTGCAGTAGGCACAGTTCTATCCAAAAACCGATGTCCTAGTACTGACGAAGAAATAAAAATGATGTCAAAATTTCCATATCGCAGTAGCCTTGGTTCTATACCATTTATAGAAAATAGGACACGCCCTGACATATATTATGCTGTAAATATTCTTTCTCAATTCCAGGATAATCCTGGTTTAACTCACTGGAATACATTGTTAAAATTGTTAGGATATTTGCATTATACAAAATCATATAAATTAAATTTGTCTAAAATATCTAATTATAATGTGAATTGCTATAGTGATGCTAACTATGCAGCAAATAGGGATGACCGCATATCAATTGGTGGATTTGTTTTATTTATAGACGACGTACCAATTACCTGGCGAACATTCAAACAAAAATGTGTTAGCTTATCCACAATGGAAAGCGAATACATTTCTTTAACTGAGGCTGCTAAAGAGTTAGTCTGGGTAATTCACATTTTCAATGAACTTTTAAAAATGAATGTATTAGATATAAAATTTTCTAGCTTTCTATATTACGACAATCAAGCTTACACTAATCTTTTGTTTTAAGAATAATAGAAAACTTTAGGCTCTTTGAAGCTTCTTTAAGAAATGTTAAATAAATCAAAGGTTTCTAGCTTCTGGTCATACGTGAGAGGCGGGCCATTGATAGGGAAATACGCATTTCCTCCTTGGTTATTCTCTCGCCTGACCGCTCAGCTTTTCCCCCGCCAGACGGCAGTGTAATTTTCAGGCGATTAATCGTGAGGTAAACTGAGCTGAAGTTACTGAGCAGTTTTATGCAAATCTGTTAGTAGTATATATAAAGGCGGTTTGGCCGAAAGTTGACGGCTCTCTTGCGTACTTGATGTTTCGTTTGTAGTATGCTTTTATGTTTTAAATTTCTTGAAGTATTTTTAATAAATCTTTTTTTAAGTAAACGCTGAATGTTATAATTCTTTTAAAGGGCTATTGTTTTTCCACTACTCTGCTAAACATGTTTAAATTTTGGAAACGGAATATTAACCTCAAAGACAGGAATGGTAGAATATGGGACATAGATGCAGAACTTGAACTAGTAAAAGATTGAGCAGAAAATCCTGGTTACTGGAGATCAAATATTTTCTCATAAGGCATTTTTTCTTTTTGAATAGACTAAACTAATCAAAATACAAGAAATTTAACGATGTCCTGTTCAGAGTATGCGAAAAAGAGAAACTGGTTGGCCTCAAGCAATACTCTAAACTATGGTAAGAATCAGATAGCAAACAGCCAATTAAAGCTCCCCATCTTTGCAGACCTAGTCGGTCCTAATTTCATTGGCAAAACACAAGTTGAACCACTATTTTGAGGTAACTACTGAAAAACTCTAGGGGATTAAAGAAGCTATTTAGTAGAGTTGGAAGGTTATTGCATTGAACGTCTTAGATGAGAATCCGAGAAGCCTGATGCACCTTTTAAAACTGAGTTTGAAAAAGAAAATCTAAAGTATGAGGTCATTCTGTAAAAAAAACGTAAAGAAAACGCCCGAGTTCTGAGACAGAGGGCAAAAACTAAAACCATAGCTTGCTGTGGATTAAAGACGATACCACTATCATCTGATGAGTCAGAAATGGTCCTCCTCCACAAGGAATGGTTGGGAAGCTATTGAGGAAACAGTACTCGCGGCATCGACATTTATTTATATTAGATTCTGAAGAATTCATTAGAGATCTTCCGTAATATCAGCGTTTTCAGGTATTACAAGTATAGTTCCTGAAATAAGTACTTGCACTACTTATTTATGACTATAATGCAACTAATAAGGGATAATTACTTATGCGTATAACAGAGCAGATGTCATTAAAGGATTCGTGGTTAAGATGGTTCACCTTAGCTGAACTGTTATATTTTATAACATTGAGGCTATTTATCCAGAAAATTCCTAGTACGAACGTTTATTTTATGCTAGATACACAAAAGCGCACAGTGGGAAACTTGTATTCACAAACTACTATTGCTATCCCTTACCTCAGTTTACTATTATATTCTATCCTCCTTACCTTGTAATTCACTAATGAATACAGAGCTAAGCTAAGTACTCGCAATGGACTTTCAGCTGACATTGTCTCAAAATGATAAGTAAACTAGGATCGTAATGCCATTATTCAGTATTACTCATAATGCCACCAGTTCACATGAATAAATTATGGGATTAAATAGTAAACATGAAGCTAGTTTTACAAATAGGCTTCACGTTTATATAACACCCTAATTTATTCTCGAATTCCCCTTATTCATTGAAATAATTATAACAATTCAATATGCGTCACATCTGTTTACCACCTAAAAGCACTCTCAGACCTCTTCCATAGCCCTATTAAGAGCTCGAGATAAGTTTGTTGTTCAATAGTAAAAGTCTATGCCCCGGATTATACTGAAATGATATTTTACGTCTGGTGTAACATGGGCGGGAGAAAAGAAAATCGAGGAAAGGGGTGCAGCAGAGTGTTAGTTTGGAATTAGAAGAGTAATGTCACTATAGTTGCCTCTTGGAATTGAAAAGGCGGGGATAGGGGACAAACCAATTTAAAGAATGTTAAGTGCTAGCTGCCATCTTGATTAGGGTTTGAGCTAATCAGAGAAAGTCGTCTTGAGAATAAAAGGCTCAATTACGAAAAGCCCTGCTTGTATCTCTTAATTATGGTGAACATAGTAAAGAAAACCCAAATAGTTTTATAGGTACTGTTGAACAGATTGAAAGAAATATTTTTTTCAAGTGTTCTTCATCTCATATTTTATTCACACCACAACATGTTCAAAACACGTTCATTTAAAATTACTGGTAACACAATTATGAATAACTCTGATTATTGAAATAATTGTATCCATGGGCCGAGGAAGATACTTAATCCTAAACTTTTCACCAATTCTGATCTAATACCATAAGGGCACCCTAGTTAATATCTAATGAATGCAACTTAAAGTAGCTAATTCTTTAGTTCCGCTATAATAGAATTGCCATAAATTTAAAAACTAATGAAGTAGGGGTGTACTGTCATGATATTTATGTACTCCCCCTCTCAACACAAGGTTTACCGATTGCTTATGATTTTCAAAAAGATTTACAATACTATTCAAGTTATTTTATAATTAAATGCATCCATTTTGTTGCTGTTCGCGAAAGGGAAAAATCAGAATCACAGGTGGTGGCGATGTCTAGTAATGGTGTTGGCGATATTAGTCTAAGTAATTGTGTTTATGAAAGTAAAATTGAACACCCCTAAACGGTATACATACTTCGAAAGTAAAGATATCTATTGAACCAATTTTTAAATATTTATTCGTAACCCAAATCTTACTCTTTACACTGAAACCTTGCGAACCCTTAATCCATTGCTGACGTAGCTATAGTAATTTCAATCCTTGGGATACTGTCGAAAAGTTGTGTGATGACAGAGATACATGAAAACTTGCTGCAAACAAAGGAAATTTACTACCATTCCCTATTACTCTAACTTCTTATTTATTTGAAAATTTGCTGAAATAGTTTCACTTTAGCTATTCAGGAGATCTTATTTGGGATGATGTTATTAGAAGATAAGACAACTTGTAGAATCAAGGCCGCAGAACGATCATCTTGCAAGAAAAAAGGAAAAATGACTCCCGAATTGAAGTAGTTACCGAATAGCTGCAAACTTCCGAGGACCAGTCAGGAAAACTGATGCCCATAGACTTAGTCTTATTCCGCTATACCTTTTTTTCCGAATGTTAAAAATTAAAGTTAAAAATAAAAATTATGACCAAATCAGTATCAACAACAACGATAACATACAAAAAAGCTTACGAGTTAAGGACATTGATGAACCTTTAACATTATAAATCATAAACGAATGGTATGGATGCAGAAGTAGGGTAGAATAAAATAGGAATTATCAGCGTAATCAGCAAAATCTTCAGGGAATCTTCAAACTGAACTAAATAGCAAGATTTTTGTCCATAGTTTCCCTAACAGTCAAGATAATAGCTCTTTCTCAAACTAGAATGAAGTACTGAAATCAATTTCAGAGCTCAATCGCACATTTATGAGCCTTAATGAACTTATAACGGCCCTGAATTTAATTCTTTTTAGGTCTCACATTTGAAACATTCAGCTGAATCGTCTTTGTAGGCTTCAATAATCAAGAACTATATAAAGTACAATTAAAATCAGATTTATTGGCAGATGAAGATAGATGTGCAGAATCACTCTCAAGCAGTTATTACAAATAAGCAAAACAACAGCACCATTCCTCTACCTTGTATAACTACTTTCGTTAATAGTATGGTAACTATGAAAACCACGTTGAATTCATTGAACGAACTATCCTTTTATGCCCTCTACCGCTGCTTGATTTAGGGCGTGATGTCATCAAAAACTTCTGGAGTGAAGAAATAGAAATATAGGAAATTACCTAAAAATATACAGGAAGAAAACTACTAAAATATAAAGAACGTGCACTGGGTCTACTCATGTCAGTCTCACTCGTAATACTTCAATCAGTAACATGTTGTAAAACAAGAATTAAAGGGAAAATAAAAATCAAGGGCCCGTGCTCTTGTTTTCTTTACATTCACATATCCTCTTTATTGAAAAATATTGTCTGCCAGTGCTACAGTTCTGCTGCATCTTTCAGCTGCTTTAAAACGTTTGAGTGACTGTCTGAATTATTTTTTTCAGGGGAGTCATAGAGTATTAGGGCCTGTTCACATAGGAGTCCGTTGCGTTGCGTTAAGGAAAAGATGACGTTGAGACGAAAATAAACCAATCATAGGCCTCCAAACGATTAGGAATGAAATTTTTAACGCCTATGATTGGTTTATTTTCGTCTCAACATCATCTTTCCCTTAACGCTACGCAACGGACTCCTATGTGAACAGGCCCTTACTTATTTGGTCTACGTTAGCGTATATTGGTTTTTGCTCACGTCACAGGCGTTTTGTGTAGTGTGGTGTAGTGATCATAGAGGGGCCTTGAACTTAAAGGAAAATTTGCTAGTCCTTCAATTAAAGATAAATGATTCTCAATTTTTAAACTATCCTAAACCTGAAAATTACAATCTATTTTACTGTGATCATAACATAGCCTCTGTTTATCCATTGCGATTTGAATATACTGACTGGTCTCCATTATTTGATGAGTAGCTTTTATCTTGAATTTAGGTGCTTTATCTTGATCATGGAACAGTTTATCTTAAGTAGCTGTAATGGTAAATATGTATATTGAATGAAATATATAGTATGAAAGATTCAAGTATATTTATTATAGAGATAGTAACAGTGTATTTGTGAAAGTGATATATCGTATATTTGTATTTTGCTATAGTGATTGTAATAGTGTATTTGAAGAAGTGATAAATCGTATTTTGTACTAATATGGAACTATTTTGTACAGTTGTTTAGTGTTTTAGTCTGCAGTTTGTTTTGGTGTTCCTTTCGTATCAAGCTGCTATCAGTTTGCTAATATTGCTTGCAAACTACTGCTGTAATGATAAATATATATATTCTGATTGAATTAGAAAGTCTGCAAGTTTCCGGTACAATTAAATAATGGTGTTTGCCATAGTGTATCTGCAAAAAGTGATATATCACATAATTTTGTTTTAACCTGAATCTATATTATACGGTTGTCTCGAAAATTAAAGTTCTTTGTTTAAATGTTCCTTTTCGCAGCAAGATGCTATTTATTTTTTATTACATAAGTGCTATAATTTTGTTTATTAATAAAGGTGAACCGAAGAATTAAAATATATAGATGGCATTATGGTGGCTGCAATAGGTTGAGTTGATAAATTCTGTATCAGTTTGTTTTACGGTTATCATTGGTTTATATATTCTCGGCAAGTTGTCTAGTTTCACCTAAGTCGTTTTTAGTTTAGTTAGGATGGCTAGGGGTCGGCTTGTTCCTTTACGAACATTCTCCGAGCTGGATCACTGTCGAGCGACAGGTCATCAGTAAATTAAGGCCGCATACCCAGAGTGGGGCGGCAGTCCATTTGAATTATCTAAAGAAGAAAATTTTACGGACTAAAAATAACTATCTGGATTTTTCGTGGGGTCTCATTTGTAATGGTACACAGAGCAAACATATCCTTGATGAAGTGGTTCTAATCTCAGAATTCTCAATGAGTGCTCCTATTATTTTAACAGCATTTAAGTTGACCCTTCCTGCAATGTTTTATTTCCGATGACACATATCCATATTAACGTTCTTAATCGCCAGTCGCGTACACATTTACTTTAACAAGATGGGCTAGTCAATGCCCTTTATCTGATATTTAATTGGAGCTCCGTTAGCGAAGATTGTAGTACATAAACACATCATTAACTGGAGGAGTTGGGTTTTAATAGAATTAGTTCTAACCAACAGAAAAATTGTCTGGTATGATAAGGAAGTGGCATTTACCATTTGAGATTTCAGGGTATCTTAGTAAATAGATTGAAATTTCATCGGGCTGCATGGCCACGACTAGGAAATAAGCGGGGGACACGACTGGATATAAGACATTTAATTGTCGCATTGCCGGCCGGCTAAAAAACCCGCTGTTAACTAACCTCTAAATCTAAATCTTTCGTGCCTCAAGCGATTCTTCATGAACAAGCTTTAATACCTCTAATCGTAGGGACATTGTAGTTACCTTGCGAATTCAGATTATAAAATAGCTTATACTTAATATCGGAATCGATAACCTTCGACTGCAAGTCCAAACTTTACATGTAAAAAAATTACACATTTAAAATTTCGGGATCTTGTTTTAACACCTGTTCGAAGTACGATTTAACCTATTTAAGGTACAGGACGGGAGTGACCACATGTGTTACATAGTTAAGAATGTTTCAATTCTAGGATTCGTGAAAGCGGCCTCACTGTCGAATTTTTAGCTTCTAACTTACGTTCAAATATTGACGCCAAATTATTTAAGAGAAATTCGTTTACATGATTGAAGTAACTTTTATGAAAAAAGACAAAATTATTTGTACTTACTACATTCTGCTAGGTTTAGTGCTCATGAGGAGTTGCCTATGGTGCCTCATCTTTCCTGAATGTCATTCGTGATCCGAAAAAAAATGCCTCAATGCAAATTGTTAAAGGTTTATCGTAATGAGCTTGTTAAATTGAGTGCTGATGACGATTTCGTCTTGTAAAGTTTCGAACGTCTTGGGTCTCCGAACTCAACATGCATCTTGCTTTTCTTTTTTTAAACAGAGAATAAGACTCAGCAATCACTGCAAAATCCTTAACGTACGGTAACAAAACGCGACACTCAGAAACAAGGAAAATAGCTTGATTTATTCAAATGATTTTTTTAAAAACCGCGCTTTAATTTTTTGGGTTACCCTCACGGGTAATCCTAAACCCAAGATTAGGGATTTGAAGGCATGAGAATTAATTTACATTTGTCAGCCAAGTTTTTGAGTGTCAAAGACATGCTGGTGCCACTGATGTCCTCTAAATTAAGAATCATATCCCTATTCCATAAATTTCATGGTTACTGGTGTACTCTGACGAACTAAAGGACATGGGAATGACTTAAAAATCCCTTGCTTATAGGTGGTTGATTTACGAATATTATGCGTGTCAAGGGTGAGTTAAAGATATCCCTATTTAAGTATAGCGTTTTTAAACATTTTGATGAGGGAAGGTTACGTAAAGCCTCTAAACATAAGGGCATTTAGGAAGATTTGTATGAGCGTTTAACTTCATATTATTTATAATCCTTTAGCCTTAGGATTCGTGTTTTGCATGACAATACTGAGATAGAAAAAGCCGAAGAAACAATGCTTTTCGAACATACCCTGACCGTATGTCATTTACTTTACAATGCTCAAATGATTTCAGAAAGATATGATTATCTATTGTTTTATGGAGAGTTACTATATTTGTTTAACCTGATTTGTCTGAAATAACACCAGGAAAGATTAAAAATGCATGTCACCTTACCTGCCGGTACGGGAGAAAGCTGACTCTAAAGGAATAACTGGCATCACAACAGACATTCACAGACTTTCTTGGGTACCAAAGTTCATTTGAGTCTCTTGTTTTGCTGGAGGAACGTCATCAGTTCTTGAAGTATTCTTTTAAAATAAAATTAATTCATTTGTTGAGAAAGAATCATTACATGACACTGATGGTTCCAGAAGCGAGGTTAATGTACAAGATAACGTAGCTATAGCCAATGCAAGGTGTGAAGTACACTGGTGAAATAAATTAAGAGAATTTGCATATTTTATCGAATTTCATGAAAGAACTGAACTGAATGTAAAACCACTGCTTCTAGACAAAAATGCAAATCTTCTACGTCAAATAGTAAGCGTACACGTGTGTGTAGACGGAGCCAGTAGAGAAACAGGCTTTATAAGCGCACGTAAGTTAAGACTCATTTCGTTCGCTAGCACACCTCGGCGAATTTATTGGTGTTATTTTGCAGCAATCAGTTAATTTATAATTGTAACAGTAAAATTGAGTAACCACCAACGTTTAGATGATCGAATGAGGTGGCGAATTGTGGGGAGGCTAGAAGCAGGCCAATCTCAAGTCCAAATTTGTAGAGAGTTCAATTTAATGCCCAGCGTTGTGTGTAACTTATGGACACATTTTCAGGATACCGGATCCATCGAGAGAAAGCCTGGGCAAGGTCGTCCAAGAGCCACGACGCGACGGCCAGAGAAGATCGCCATTTGTCGATTATAGCGAGACGTAAGAGGAATGCTACAGCGTCTCATCTCTCTCGTGACTTGTATGCAGCCACAGGAACCCGTGTATCAAGGGTGACTGTTTCCAAAATACTTCATGAGAGAGGGTTGTTTGCAAGAAGACCTGATTTTTGCATCCCGCTCACTTCTACGAACAGGAGAATCCGTTTATCATGGTGCAGAGAGCATAGAGATTGGAGTATGGATCAATGGGCGACCGTTCTCTTCACTGATGAGTCCCGGTTCAGCCTAAACACCGATTCTCGCCGTACGTTCATATGGAGAGAACCAGGGACCCGCTACCTACCCTCCAATGTCCGCGAAATCGACCATTATGGCGGAGGAGGTTTAATGGTCTGGGCAGGCATCATGTGGGGTGGCCGCACACCTCTCCATGTCTTTGAAAGAGGCACTGTGACTGGTGTGAGGTATAGGGATGAGGTCTTGGAGCCCTATGTTCGCCTTTTCATGGGTGCAGTTGACCCCGATTTCATCTTAATGGACAATAACGCTAGACCACATAGAGCTCTTCTGGTCGACGAATTTCTAGAGAGTGAGAATATTTGCCGGATGGATTGGCCAGCCAGATCTCCAGACCTTAACCCTATAGAGCATGTCTGGGACGCTCTAGGGAGGGCAATTGCAACTCGCAACCCCCTCCGAGAACCATCCAGGGTATGAAAACAGCGTTGCTGAACGAGTGGGACCAATTGCCAAAGGAACTGATAAACTGCCTTATTTCAAGTATGAAATCACGCTGCGAGACCTGTATATCTGTATGAGGGGACCATACCCCCTATTAACCCATCTATTAACCCATTTTTTTGTTTATTCTGCAACCGCTGTTTCATACCGTCCGACTCCAACGAGTGTTACGCACGATCATGCCTGTGTATTACAATTATTGAATGGTTATTTGTTTTGTATTGTATCAATGTATGTACATATCAAATTTCATTAAAATCGGTACAGTAGTTCTAGAGATAACCGACGAAGTCTGCAAATTCTCTTAATTTCTCACACCAGTATATATGGAAAAATTTCTATGGGCGGAAGCTTCGATAGGTATTTTCGATGCCATTCTACATTGTTCAGTTTCCTCTCCTTCCGACCTCATGAAGCGATATCATTTTTGTAAGTTTTACCGTAAATTAAAGCTACATGAAGAATAAATGATTTTAGAAAATTTTGTTTTAAGTAAAGGTTTTCTTGCACATTTGAGACAAGTCGAAATAAAAGAAGAGCACGAGCTAGCCACTATACGTCACCACTTAAATTGCCTAGTGATAAGCCACGCAGAATTAGTTACTGGACATGAATTCACTCTCTCTGATTTGCAAACAGGGTCTGGCACCGTAGAGCCTCGCTTCGTATCTTGAAAGGCAGAAATAATGAGGCAATACTCGCTATCAAGCTCACTAAAAAAATTAAGCTAATTAAAAAACTGATAGTTAAAAACGAAAGTATTTGCGAAATTTTGAATACTAGATTTTAAATGCTGATTGGAATAGGAATATGGCAAGATATTGGTAACAAAAAAAATTCTTCGCCACCAAAGAAAAGCCAAAGTTCAGATAAAATTACTCTCGATTGCAGGAAAATTAGGAGCACAGCTATAGTAATTTAGACCAGAAGGAATTTATAATTTTTGAAAAATGAGCTATAGCTGATAAAGTCAAACGAGCGTGGTTTAATTACATAGAAAAGCCGGTAGCTCAACGTTAACTTTAAATCATTAGTTGGGGGAACACCAGACCAAATCGCCTATTTGTTAACTCGTCTTTCATTTCTACGGTAGACATAGCCACTGGCTTTCCTTCGATTAGAATTTTCAGAAGACATCTCGAAGGTTTCTCATAAGTGATTTCACATTATTTTGCATTGTTCTGAAATGGTGAACGGTTTTTAAGAAAACTTTTACAGAATAACCAACGTCCTGCATGGGTTATTTACTTGTGGTTACTACTATGATTTTATTGCCTATGTTACTCCCCTTATTATTGCATTTTTTAAACTCATAAGGGGAAAGTATTTTTTTTTAAAATTAATGAGGGGCTGTCAGACGATTATCAGACGGGTTGTCAGCCTCAATTCCTTTTCCCATAACAGTAATATAATCCAGAAGCCGATAAAATCTCTTAATTACAGAGTTCGCTCTTACCTCCTCTACAGGGGACCTCTTGGCGTATCGTTTACTTCTAGGATTAGTATAACTTTCAACCACTATTACTCAGTAGTTTAGGCTTGTTGGGCCACAGTACTACGCCGTGAAGATATTTATAGAAATTGCTCATATTATCAACACTAGAGTCCTGTAGAAAATCTAGACAGCAATAGGAGATTACCTCTTAAGTTGAAGTCCACCCGGTGTCTAGATCATCGCTCGTGCCAGCTGTGTGTTGCAAAAAATGTTAGTAATGCAACTGTCAGCCCTGCTCTATCCACATGAGACCCCAGACCTGGAAGCTAAGTAATCAGAAAGTGTCCTAGAGGTATTAAATTGGGTAAAGTGTACCTCAAAGAATTAGAATTAGTAAGTATCCCGAGAAATAAAAAATTTCCATTTAAAATTGAAGTATCCTTATCTAATACAGATTTCAAGATCAGCAATGAAATTACAGAGGTAGGCTTGAAAACCGCACAGAGTACTAACGCAAACTCATCACACATCTAAGAGGATGCGGAAGCATAGAAAAACAAATGCCGTACCGGAGAAGATAAACCAACGTGAGGTTAACAGAATTCCACCCCCGCCGGTCATAGTATGTGGTCACTCGGTGCACTTCGAGGGAGAGGGTCACTGTCAAGATATCTTGGTGTGTATCTTGACAGTAGACTTACGTGGAAAAAAACACTAGTTTCAACATTCGCAAGTTCTTTAAAGCCCGTAGGGACTTAGCTCATCTCCTGCACCAGAGTGAAATGAGTATAGAAAACAAACTTCTTCTCTATAAGACTGTCCTTAGGCCCATCTTACTTTACGCTGCTCCGGTTTGGGACTCAGCAGCGGACACTCACATCCAAAGACTGCAGACTTTTTAAAATAAAACCCTCCGTGGAATTAGGAAAGTCACTTGGTAATAAGGACGTAAATTAATTCGTATCTTATTCATAGAGATTTGGCATTTGAGCCCATTAGACACCATATCAAAGAACTCGCAATAAACTTTTATGATAACCTATATGCAGTAAATAATGAAGACCTAATTAACCTCCCAGATTATGAACCTAGAGAATTTCCCAGGCGGCCTAAGGCCACACTGATAATAAACCCTGGGCTTGTTCCCATCCACAACAGCTAACTTCCTTTCCCTCTCCTTGCTTTAAACCCCCACTCGCTACACTACTCCTAATTTCCGAACTGTCACTCCGAACAATCAACCACAGCTCCATTCATGTTGCTCCGCCCACTGACTCATTTCCCATTAGCTCTCATCGTAGAATTAGCTGCTTCGCTCTCATTTGATCTCTGTCCGGCCATCCTTACTCTTTGAATCTTCCTCGATTGTCTCAGGTTAAATATTTTCCCCAAAATCCTCTCTCTCTCTTTTATTAATCTTTTCTTTACACCCCCAGTTATTCCTTCAATACCTACCAACCTAAACTGTTAAAACTTTTTGTAATTTAATTTAATTATTTTTTTTCCTCTCACTTTCTTCACACACATTCTCAGTACTATTATAATCAATTTTAGAGAACGGTAATCATGATAATTCCACATTGAATACAGAGGATATGGAGCTCTAGCTCTCAGGAGCCTCTAAAGTTAATTATGCCTATGACTAACCAACGCGAGGCTTAATTAAAGGACAATACAAGTGAGCTCAGTCTGACTCCTCTGACCACTTCAGTAAGACTGAAGCAACCTTCTCTCTGTCCTCTCTTGTTGCTTACATACAATTCAGAACTGTGACGTCATCACTATTTTTCTAAAGTGATCATCTAGAAAAACCGGATAGTAACTAAACAGCTGTAAACAGACTAATGACCCCAGGGAGAAAATAAAAGATATGAATGTGTCCCGGATGTTACATAATATTTTTTAAAGAATTAAACTTTAAGAGATCCCGTAAGACTAATATCTTGTATTAAAAAATACATATATTGAGCACATTGTTTGCAAAAAAGGAAAATTACCCTTACAATACTCTTTCGATCAATTTTTTTTTCTCACCATCAAAATATTTTCTCTCAAATCTTAATTCTTTTTACTTCCCTTTTAGCAATTCTAGAGCATGAAACTTTCAGATTCAATCTGCATACAATCCCCCTGCTTTTACGTTAATTGATTTAGCTTGATATACAATAGGTAATTTGGGTGAGATAGATTATGCAGTGGGGCTTCTAAGGATCGAATTCTCCTATTACCCCGGTATATACACTGACTATCACTTCATGTAATCCTTTGGTTAGGGATGCACTGATTGTAACTTAATAAGTGATAAATTAGCATGCAGGGAACAAGTTTATTCTAACTTGACGTCAAAACTTTCTCAGTTTGATGAGCAGTTAGGATGGTTAGAACTTATTCGATGTAGATTTTAAATTTAAGATGTTTGAAATTAAGAAAAGCAGTAAAAACAATTACAATTAGGTTACTCCCTTGTTTCATGAAGCCAATTGGGCCCGAGCTAGCCTAGTAGTAGAACGATGGGCTTTGAACTGGGGATGCTCTGTTCAAATCCCAACAAATGTCCTTAAATACCATCGCGTCTGGGTCATCATATTAAATCTGTGGACCTGAAAGAGGTCAGACAGGGAGGGAGAAGGGGTGATGCCCCGAGATGTTGCCCCGGGGAATGCTCGGTCAAAATTGTGGTGACACATGCCAAGTCGGACTCCGAACCCCTGTGGTACTATTGTAAACTGGAGCCGCATTCCTCTACCCGCTGCCTTACATGGACCTAGTCTGCAGTTGTTCCACCTAGGAGGCATAACAAAAAAAAATGCCAATAAAAAATGTGTAAGGCAAGCGTATCAAACTCAAATGCTGACATGGGCCAAATAAACAATATTTAAGTTTATGTGGATCGCAAAGAAAAATAAATATTCAACATCAATTTTCATAGAAACGTAGGTTTATTTCGAAAGTATAGTATAAAAAAACACCAACGATAATATTAATACTTTCTTCCTGGCACTTGACATCTCTTCTCTGCTACTATATTCCCTACTTCTGGAGAAATCTTGTTCTCAGCGATTACTTTCAAAACTGACCCAAAGTGAATGTCAATAATTCGGGACCTGACAGGAGACATTTCCTCACATAATTGAAAATAACTACTCACACCGATAAGTACTTCCAAACATGAAATAATTTCATATGCGAATATACGAGTATTTTCAGACCTTGCAGGTAAATATTTGTAAAATTCAGGAAAACAAACTTCACTGAATTGTGCCTTCAAATCGGAATCACATTGTATCTCAACTACCTCCATTTGCATTGGATTAGGTACTGATTCTATATTTATTGAATAAATCGAAGATAACAAAGAAAACTTGTTTTCCAATAATTTAAAATCTGCAAATCTTGTTTCAAATTCATTTCAAAGGTTTAAAATTTTTTCTGAGTATTTTTTAAGCGAAATATAACTTGTTTTACCCACCAATCAAATCACTTCGTACAAAACTAGTGACATGTGGCATGTGGTAGTCGGCTGCTAAAAAATGCACTGCTAGTGGGGGGAAATTGTGCGCCTGTGCGCAAGGTGCGTAAGGTGACGCCATCTTTACATACCGTTATATTGGCTGGCCTGGGCCGTACAAATAATCGTTGAGGGCCGCGAGTTTGACATGCGTGGTGTAAGGTTTATTAAATGTCTGGCAAGGGTGACTTTTAGAATAACAATCAAGTATACTAGACATTTAAGTAACAGAAATCATTACTATCTATCTATCTATCTCCCTCCCCCCCCCTCTCTCTCTCTCTCTCTCTCTCTCTATATATATATATATATATATATACACTCAAGAGCCAAAACATTATGACCACTCCTACATTTTGCAATGAATTCGCCTGGATCGCGTGGAAGGCACGTGATCAGGTGGAAGTGGTATTTAACTGCTGCTGGAGAGTCTGAAGAATCATTCTTTCACTTATTTCTGTGTGTGATGGGAAAGGCTGCGGATCTAAGCGACTTTGATAGAGGGCAGATTGTAATGGCTCGAAGGCTCGGAACAAGTATTTCCGAAACTGCACGACTCGTGGGTTGTTCGCGACCTACAGTTGTTAGTACTTATGCAAAGTGGATGAATGACGGTGAAACCAGCAGTAGACGACATGGTGTTGGACGTCCACACGCTATCAAAGAAAAAGGTCATCAGAGACTGTCTCGCATGGTGAAGCAAAACCGGAGCCAGACAGTGGCTCAACTGACAGCCCAATACAATGCAGGGCCAAGTAGAATAGTATCGCAGCACACTGTTCAGCGGACACTGTTGGATATGGTGCTACGCAGCAAACGTCCCACTCGTGTGCCTTTGCTGACCAAGCGTCATCGCCAACTGCGCCTGCGCTGGGCCCGGGAACATCGCGACTGGTCCATGGATCAGTGGGAGAGAGTTGCCTGGTCAGATGAATCACGGTTTGTCATTCATCACGCCGATGGCCGTGTCAGGATACGCCGTCTTCCATGCTAACTGTTGCTCCCTCAATGTACAGTAGGTCATACACAGGCCGGTGGTGGCGGTATTATGCTTTTGAGGACGTTCTCTTGGGCGTCTCTGGGACCCGTGGTTGTCGTAGAGCAGACCATGAATGCTACAGGGTATCTGAACATCATTACGGACCAGTTGCAACCTTACATGGCCTCTGTTTTTCCAGCTGGAAATGGAATGTTCCAACAGGATAACGCCCCGTGTCACAAGGCTAAAATTGTGTTGGAGTGGTTCCAGGAACATGATGCTGAATTCCAGTTAATGTCTGGCCGCCTAACTCACCGGATCTCAATCCGATAGAACACATTTGGGATGTCATGGGACGGCAGCTCAGAGTTCAAAGACCACCAATTCGCAATATCTCCGATTTGCGTGACCGTTGCTTAAACATCTGGTACAATCTGTCTCCGGCCATCTACCAAGGACTTGTGGCATCCATGCCAAGGCGGGTTGAAGCTGTGTTGCTCGCCAAAGGTGGACCAACTCGTTATTGACAGGTGGTCATAATGTTTTGGCTCTTGAGTGTATATACACTGCTGGCCACCCAAATTGCAACACCAAGAAAGACAAGAGATATCACAACAAAATTTATTTTGTAGATAACATGTTGACCAAGTATCAAATGATTAAATTTATAGACTTCTGTGAAGTGTGTTTCCTGCCAAAATCAGTAGCCAGAGAAGCCGCCATTGTTGGAGATCACCACTGCCACACGGCTCGGCATTGATTCAAAGAGACTTTGGATGAGTTCTTGGGGTACAGCAGACCAAGCAGCTTCCACACGTTGCCAAAGTTGATCTGCTGTGGCAGCTGGGGATGGAATCTGGGTCAAGCGTAGAGCAACCATGGACCACATGTTTTCTATCGGCGAAAGATCCGGAGAGCGAGGCGGCCAGGGAAGCAATTCAATCTGGCGATTGACGAAGAACCGTTGGACAATGCGTGCCACGTGTGGTCGTGCATTATCCTGTTGAAATATGGCTGTGGGCAAGCCCTGAAGGTAAGGAAGGACAACTGGCTCCAACACCTCGGAGATGTAGCGCTGGCTGTTTAAAGTGCCGGCAATGCGTACTAGAGGTGTGCGAGAGTGATATCCAATACCGCCCCATACCATAATACCCGGTGCAGGACCAGGGGTCATAACGCAGCTGTTCAGCATCCTCTCTTCACGGTGTCTCTAGACTCGAATGCGACCATCGTGGTGTTGCAGACGGAAGCGTGACTCGTCAGTAAAGACAATTTCATTCCATTCTGCCGTCCACATCCTTCTGTCTTCGCACCATTGGCGACGGAGACGTCTGTGGTTCTGTGTCAAGGGTAGACAAAGCAATGGACGTCTTGCGGACAGACCACTCTGCTGTAAACTGCGTCGAATGGTACGCGCAGACACTGGATGATGCGTTACAGACTGCATGTGCTGTGCTATGGTTCGTGATGTGACTAAGCGATCCGTCCCTGCCATGCGCACAATTTGCCTGTCATCACGTGAAGTGGTGCGCTGAGGTGGATGCGATCGAACATGCCGGTCCGTCATACCCTCCTGCATCCAACGATCACATATCCGCATTACAGTTGTTTGGTTTCGTCCAACACGACTACCGATTTCCCTGAAAGATAATCCACAATCTCGGTAGGCCACTATCCTTCCTCTGTCGAACTCGGATACTTGATCAAAAGATGATCGCTGTTTTCGACGAGGCATAATTGATCGTTTTTTTGAAAAAACCACAATAAAAACACAATTGCCGAACTTGAAATCGTCGAAATCTCCAAGCCTTAAATAGCGCTTTGAAGTGGCGCCACAGGCGCTCGTGATGTGCGTCTGCGCTGAAATTCTAATCATTTGCATATCTCACATCCGCTAATGCATGTTGTAAATTTCATGTTATTTGCATGTTTCCTTCAGGGTGTTGCATTTACAGTGGCCAGCAGTGTATATATATATATATATATATATATATATATATATATACACACAGTTGGCTCTCTGTTTAACGACTTTCAAGGGACCGTGAAAAATCGTCCTTAAGTAGAGACCATCCTTAAACAGAATTTGTGAAAAAGCAGCATTTTCCTTCACACTTTACAGGCTTAGGACTGTCAATATATTTCTTAATATATGGGCGTGTTTATAAATGTTATTATTATTATTATTATTTTATTCGCAAAAAGTTATATTTTAAATTACATTGAAAGATGATTCCAAAAATACAATAAATTAGGTTTTAAAAAAAGTCAAAAATTGATGATGTCTTTCTTTTTCGCCTGGTTTTTGTTATTCTCTTTCACAGATTTTCTAAAATGTTATATATGTCTCTTTCATCTCTTCTGTCTTCACCTTCTTCGTTTGATACTGTGTTTTCGTTTACTATATCTTCATAAATATGTTCTACATTTCTGCAATCTGTTAAAACAGATTCATCACAGTTGTAGAAATCTTGAATTGAAACAACCTCATCTTCAACAAGACTTCTCCATTCTTCAGGGGTAATGTCATCTTTGTTGATTTGTAAATCCGTACTTTGCAGTTCCACTATAAGTTCTTTGTGAATTCAAGCAACGTGAAAGCAGTTTTTTATTGTAGATGAAGAACCTCATATAAAAAAAAATTCGTCGTTAAACAGAAACAAGGTCGTCTTTAAATAGAATTTTTTTACGCCGGAGGGGCCGGGACTGGGAAATATCGTCTTTAAATAGAGATCGTCGTTAAGTAGAGCGTCGTTAAACAGAGAGCCAACTGTATATATATATATATATATATATATATATATATATATATATATATATATATATATATATATATATATATATATATATATACATACATATATATATATATATATATATATATATATTTATATATATAGGTGGTTATCAAAATAATAGAAACACCTATCAATATTAGTGATGTTTATGAATGTGCTTCGTATTCCTTAAAAAACAAGTCTGGCCACCGGTATTTTTTTTTATATAATATAGTGCATGTATTGTTCTACTGTCAGGTAGCAGTAATGAAGCTAAGTGCATCGTTTTTTTGGTGGTAACAGCGTAAAATATCAAACCTTGCAGATCTTGCGAAGAGGCAAATTATTGGAGTGCGTTTAATTTGGAGTATATGTTACTGAAACTCCAAGACTAATGGGTGTTTTTCAAGCTATGGTATCGAAAATCATGATAGCATACGGAATGCACGGAACAACATCCTTTGCCAAACAGAATAGTGGACGAAAAGGATAGCTGAGTGAAAGAGACGGATGAGGTATTGAAGCGGATTGTGACATCAACAAAGAAAACAATTGCAACCAAAATGACCGAAGAGCTCAATCTACATCTGTATCTTCCTGTATCAACCATTAGAGGTAGAAGGGAGCTTTACATACAAATAATTTACGGAAGAGTAGCTATTCCCAAACCAATTCTTATAGAAGCCAATACAAAGTATAATCCACAATGGTGCCACGAACCCAAATCCTGGTAGAGTAATATGTCGAAAAACGGCATTTGGTCCAATGAATCATTGTCACATTGTTCCACCCAACAGGACGTGCGTATGTCTGGAGAACACCTACACAAGCTTAAGATTCTGGCTGTCTCATCTCAACTGTCAATCATGGAGGTAGATCTATTAGGGTTTGGGATAACATCTCATGGTTTTCTTCAGGCCCTATTATAACCCTAAAAGGGAGATTGGTTGGGAAGGACTCGGCCGAAATTTTAGCTCACTGGTCCATCCTATGGTGCATACATTGTTTCTTGCAGGAGATGGCATTTTCCAGGATGATAATCCCCCTATACATACCGCTAAATCTATCAAGTATTGGATTGAAGAGCATGAAAAAGAAGTCAAATATCTTATCTTGCCCTGTACAATCCCAGGTACAGACTATATATCATCGAACCACTGTGATCTGTATAAGCGAATAGAGCTAGGTATCGATATCCACCACAGCATCTCTACAGGAACTTTCATGTTTTTCCCTGAAGAATGGTATAATATATTCTTAACCACTATTCATGACTTTCATAATCCTATTCCAAGGTGAATCAGGTGGTATTACATGAGAAAGGTGATCCTGCGCCATATTAATAAAGGTTTTCATGATGTTTCTTAGTGTTTCCATTATTTTGATAACCACCTGTATATATATATATATAAGTATATATATATATATCTATATATATATATTAAATATATATATATATATATATATATATATAATATATATATAATATATATATAATATATATATAATTAAAAAAAAAGTTTAGTTCATTCATTGTGGTTTCGAATTTTGTTGATAATATGTTTTAGTATTTGAGGAGTACTGAAGAATATGTAAGGAGGAAAATTATTTAAAACTAACGCTATTTCCCCGTATTCTGTAGTTATCAAGAAAATGCCATGAAATTCAGTGACATGGGTTTCTTTTCAAATTCAAATTACAAAATATGAATACGAATACAAATACTTTTCAGATTATCAGCTAGATATCTCCCGGCATACGAAAAGGTTTAAATATTAGATTTGAAACATGCTAAAAATGTTGAAAATGCAATTCACCGTCCTGTCAAGATGGGAACTGGAGAGGATTTCAAATTTAGCGAACATGGAAGTAAATTCATTCACGACGCTCTCGCGCGTGGCTATTCAGAAATATCGTATATATTTTGTAATACGCATCTCATGATCGAATACCCAGTTTATCTTCAATGACGTTTAAGGCAATGGATATATAAATGCAATATATATATATATATATATATATATATATATATATATATATATATATATATATATATATATATATATATATATATACAGAGGCTGTTCGCACATTTTTCAAACGATTTTGGTAAGCGGTAATAAAAAATCGTTTGCTGCAAAAGAAATAATTGCAATTGTACTATGTTTTTAAAAGTCAAAATTATCGTCTACGGCTTGAAAGTTTTGTTTTTATTCAAAATCGCGTTTTTAACAAAGCAGTGGTTCGAAGGCTACATTTACGCTCTTTCCGAAGAGAAATATGCATACTCCGTTATCCAAAAACGATGTGAGAGTCATGGTTTTGTGATATCTAAAGCGTCGATAGGTAATATCGTCAATAAGAAAGGAAAATAACGTCAAATTGGAGTCTCAAGTGGGACAAAAATTCCAAAGAAGTATCCAAGGAAAAAACGGACATAGCAAGGAAAAAACGGCATAGCTTCGAGTATTGCAAAGGTACGTTGTTTAATGTTAAAAGAAAATCCCCCTTTTCAAAGGACAGTTGCAAAATCATTAAAATGCTCGGTGTCCACTGTAAACAAAATGATAAACGTTGATTTAAATCTTAAGAAAGCGAAAAAACGCAATGTGCATCGTCTTGTTCCAAATCATATCGCTGAACGCAGGACACGCTGCAGAATTCTATATGAGAAACACTTATCCAAAGAAAAATGGAAAACAATTGTCACAATAGATGAATCATGGGTGTATTTAAATGATTGCAACAAAAAAAGAGCCATTTTTTATCATAAAAGGGGAGAAAAAAATTTAAGTACATGGTTCAAAGAATCGAAAGAAAGTTTTTCTAAGGGATTCATGATTGTTGCTGGTTTTTCCTATAATGGCAAGTTAAAAATAAAGAGAGTGGAAAATAATGTCAAGATTATCTCCAAATACTATCAGGAACATATTTTATCGCCAATTTTTCTGAATGAAATACCATCGCTTTACCCACAGTGCCATCAATCTGTGAGACTCCATAAGGACAAAGCTAGCAGTCACACATCAAAATCCACTGTAAATTTCCTAAAAGAAATGGAACAAAAAACTGGTAGCAAGGCCATACCCTTCACTGATATCCCTACTAAATCTCCCGATGTATCACCTATGGATTTTTGTGCTTTCGGACTTTTAAAATCTGCTTAAACTGCGAAATGTAAACAATAAATTGGAAAACAAACTTACTGCTGGCTTTATGAAACTCGTAGGTGCACACGGGATCTTCGCTTCGCTCAGATACCCTTGCTTCACTTCGCTACGCTCCGTTACGCATCCGTCCAAAAACATTACAGAAAATCCCCAGCCGCTGGCTTCGCTACATACCGCTGGCTGTTGTACAGTAAAAAAAGCTTCCGATGGCTGTAGGGGTCAGTAAAACAAATCTTATCGCAAAAAAAAATAAAAAATTACCATCCGATCTTAAAATCCTCCCTGCCAGAATATAAAAACCGCCAAACAACCATCGATTTGGCGAAAAATCGCCCCTTGGCGTTCGTTGCGTATACTACATCTGTACCCTCAACTGCTGTTCTAAATACCTTCTGTGATCTGCTTAGGTAGAATCCCGTGTTTTTTTAAAGGTCCTGTTGAAATTGCTGTCTGTTTGGACAACACAGCTTTTACCCGAGCTTTCTTTGTGGGGATTCACCTAAGTATTTTGTAAATCAATCTAGTTCATTGTACCAGATTCGTAGCTTCTTTTATTATTACACCAGGGTGAGAGGTCCTATAACTTATTTTGGAGCATAAAAACCTACTTCAAAATAGAAAAATTAGACATAAATATTAACTTTTCTTTACACAACAGTTAAAATATTGCTTTTCAGTAGTTCATCAAAAGACGAAATTTGTTTATAAAATTCAAAAACTAATATCTAAGAGAAAAAGGCTAATGAAAATCAGAATATTTAGTAAAAGCTAGATGTCTGTTTTCCAGCAAGATACACTATTTTAATTTCGTCCAACATATTTATTCAGTTGCATTAAGTAATACTAACTCTTAAGACATGAACACTATTGTTATTTCAAAAATGTGGTGTTTAATGCATAATCCTTTGAGATTATAATCAATCTGATATTTCCCTAGCTTTACTTTTGACCAGTGATTCCCTACCTGTGGGTTGCGAAGTGTTTTCTAGGGGATTGCCATGGCTTTAGTCAATTGAACTAATTTTTCAGCGAATTTCACAAAAAAGATTTGTCAATATTTATTTACCATGAAAATGCAAGACAATGATGTCTTTTAATGAAAACAAATGCTCATTCAAAGCGCAAACACAGTTCATAAGTTATTCACGGCCCTTATTGGGTAGTAAAGGAAAATTGCAGTTACTTATTACGTACAGTGCACAAATTCTAAACGCCAGTTTCTCTTTCATCAGATTGTGCTGTCACATTTAGCATTACTATTGTAGTTCTCCAACGAAATAAATTTTATTTAGGTAAAAGTTTTTTTATTGTTATATAATTCTGAATCAATACGGATGGTGCCTTATTTTTCTTGAAATTCTGTTCTGTTCTTTTATACACCTTTGACTGAGGGATGACTGTTTAAGGTTTTCCCATTTCCTACAAATTTAATTTTTGTCAAATTGAACATTAAGCTAGAATTTAATTAATAAAAATGCATTTTAGAGTTTTTACTTTGTCTTAAAAGTTTTTAAGGAAATATGAAGGGGGAAGGGCGGGGGTCGCAGGATGCATGGAAACTATTGAAGTGGGTCGCGACTCGAAAAAGGTTGGGAAACACTGCTTTAGACTGATATAAGGAATTTACCGGGATGCTTACAATCACTGAAACAAACAAACAAAAATCAAGAAAAAAAAGGATTATATTATTCCGTATATTTCCATCTAAGAAAAATATCTTACAAGTATGTCCCAAGAGGATTGAGGTACACTTTTGAAATTAATGTTGAATTTTAAAACAATCCATTGAAATGGAACAATACATGGATACCGATGTCTCCTAATGGAAACCTTTTATTGAATGCAGCGAAAACTTAAGCTCTGTTGACCTCTGATATGGAAATACACATTTTTTATCGACGACGGGCCAGTAAGTTATTTTCGGAAGAATGACAGAGGCAACTGTTATTACGAAGTTGAACTCCAATGACTATTCTACCTGGTCATGTGATATGAAAGTCGTGTTAATGGAAAGAAATTGCTTTCGAATAGTTACAGGAAAGGAGACGAAACCAGCGGATACCGTCGTTCCTAAAGAACGCGAAGCTATTCCGACCAAGCAGCAAAGAGACTTTATTAACTGAACTGAAAGAGCTTACAGTCTGATTTACCTGAACTTAGAAAAGGAGTACAGGTGCCTTATATCGGATATAGAGGACCCACTGAAAGCCTGGAATAGAATTAAAGAGCATTTCCGCCCTGATTCCCGGGCTAGAGCTATAGGTTTGACAGACGAATTTTTTAGCTGCAGAATTAATGAAAATGAGGATGTTGGACTTTATGCTGCCCGGCTTAAAGATATAGCTGAACAGTTAGAAGATGCTGGAAAACCTATTTCGCCATGGTATCAATCGTTTCAACTTATCCGATTTTTACCACAGGAATTTATAGACGGTCGTCCAAAGCATTTATAGACGGAAGGACGACGATTTTAAGGTTGATAAGATTTTAAAAGAACTCTTAGCAGAAGAATCCAGACTCAAGCAGACAAAGAAAGATCAAGAAACTATTGCCCTACAAACTTCAAGTAAAAAGGATATTATACCTAAAAACTTCAAAAACATAAAAGAACTGTAAAATGCATCAAATGTGGCAAAACTAGACATGCAAGTAAAAACTGTCCATTAAAATTCAAGCCTAAAAGAACTCCAGATCCGGAAACGAGCCACATAGCCGAAGCCAACGCTGGAGAGGGGAATGCAAACACCGCCTGGATTCTGGATACAGCTGCCATCTCGCACTTCTCCGGAAATAAAGACCTCCTGCTAGACTACAAACCATTGCTGGGAACATCCATAGCAGTAGATGTTGATGGTGTCAACTGCAACATTGAAGGAACCGGTACAGTCCGTCTGAAATTCATTAATAATGGTGAGTCAGAAATTGTAAATTTATTAAATGTTTTATATTCACAGAAATTGAGGCAAACCTCATTTCAGGCCCACTACTTGACAAAGGTGGAGCTTCATTTATCGGGAAAGACGGGAAAATAAATGTATATGCTAAAGATGGTCATAAGCAATTTGTAGCAAAACTTTTAAACGGGCTTTATTGCGTATATCCAGAATACCCTGCTGAAAATGTAAAGCGTGAAATTTTCAATACCACCAATACCAATCCTTTAAACCTTTGGCATAATAAGTATTGTCACATAAATAGCAAGTATATTGTTCAAACAAGCAAAAATGAAAGTGTTAGAGGTATCCCTAATCTTAAAAACATCCATTTAAATTATAAACCTTGTAAGTTAGCAAAAACTCGTAGAAAATCATTTAAAACCATTGGCAAAATTCGTTCTAAAAAACCTCTCGAGCTACTTCAAATGGAATTATGTGGCCCTTTTTCTAATATAGCCATAGGTGGTTATAGATATTTTCTTTCTATAATCAATGACTTTTCGAGGAAAGTCACAACATACCCCTTAAAGGAGAAGCGAGATGCTTTTAAATGTTTTATTAGTTATCAGAAAAGAGTAAAGCGTTTTTTGAATTCTAAAATTATAAGTGTTAGAACGGATAATGGATTGAAGTTTCGTAGTTCAGAATTTGAAGACTTTTTAGGAGTGCAAGGAATTGGAGCCGAAAGGACAAATACCTACACCCCCAGAACAACACGGGGTCGCTGAGCGTTACAACTGTACTGCAGTCGATGCAATAAAGGTAATGTTAAAAGTCATCGGACTCGGGAATGGTTTTTGGGCTGAAGCCTTATTTTGCCATACCTATGTATGGAATAGGGTTTGTGATGGTAACCTCACAAAGACTCCCTTTGAGTTGTTTGGGGGCCATAAGCCTTCAGTCAAGCACCTCAAAGCTTTTGGTACTCCTGCTTTTGTAGGTGTGCCGAGGCAACTGAGGCGTAAACTTGATATGCGTGCCAAGAAAGGCATAATGGTAGGTTACGCTAAAAAAACGAAGGGTTACAGGATTTGGCTTCCTTCTGAGCATAAAATAGTGGAAAATATCAACGTAACATTTGAAGAACCAGTTAACAGTGGAGCTATGCTGGACCCTCAGCAGAAAAATGCTGTAGTTAAGACTGAACTAGAAACTGATTCCGAATCAGACTAGTCCGATATTAGTGTAGAAAAAACTGATAAAACGATTATCGCTAAAACTGACGAATTAGATCAGAAATCGAGCACCGATACAGAGCTTAAAACTCCAATCCCATTGATCAGATTAAATGGTTAAGACAAGCTGTTCCTTGAAAAATCAGTTCGCGAACAGATATTTACTATAGAATTGAGGGGTCAAATGCAAGAATCAGGTCTGATAACGATGCAGAAAATTATTGTAAATTACATAATATAGAATATGAAAAAGACTATTTTACTTTCAGTGGGAAAAATTTATATTCTGGGCCGGTAAAACGAGACGAATGCAATATATCAAAAGCATGACTAGAAATTAAAATCCCCACTTGTTACAATGATGTATTGAAACCTCCCCAAGCTGAGAAATGGCATCAAGCTATGAGCGAAGAAATGAAGGTCTTGCATGACCGAAAAGTATGGAACCTTGTTTCTAAACCTGTAAATACTAAAATAATTGGATGTCGCTGGGTTTACACCGAAAATACGATTCAAAAGGTAAAATAGCTAGGTTTAAGGCGCGACTAGTAGCACAAGGGTTTGGACAAAAGGAGGGAATTCACCACGACGAAGTATTTAGCCCCGTTGTTAATTTTTCAATTATTAGATTCTGCTTTTCAATTTTAGTTTGCAAACTAAATTGGTGTCATTGTCAATTAGACATTCAATGTGTATATTTGTATGCCCCTTTAACTCAAAGCATTTTTATGTACCAACCCCAGGGATTTTCAGATGAAAGTAAACCTAATTACGTTTGCAAATTAAACCGGGCTTTATAAGGCTTACACCAGTCAGGACGTGAGTGGTTTCTAGAAATACATGCAGTTCTGGAAGAACTTGGTTTTCAAAAACTACAGTGGGCAAACTGTGCCTATATTTTTCAGCAAAACGTTGTTTTACTTCTGTATGTCGACGACATTATTCTGTTATCTAAAACTCAAGATTTTATAAAATATGTGATAAGTCTACTTAATAAGAAATTTGACCTGGAAGTCCTCGGCAAAACGAGGAAATTACTTGGCGTACAATTTGAGGAAAAAGGCAGTGACTTATACATACATCAGTCAGATTGCATTGACAGAATATGCGAGAAATTTAAAGAGTTAAGTTATCCAATAACCTCCTTGCCCATTGCAGTAGGCACAGTTCTATCCAAAAACCGATGTCCTAGTACTGACGAAGAAATAAAAATGATGTCAAAATTTCCATATCGCAGTAGCCTTGGTTCTATACCATTTATAGAAAATAGGACACGCCCTGACATATATTATGCTGTAAATATTCTTTCTCAATTCCAGGATAATCCTGGTTTAACTCACTGGAATACATTGTTAAAATTGTTAGGATATTTGCATTATACAAAATCATATAAATTAAATTTGTCTAAAATATCTAATTATAATGTGAATTGCTATAGTGATGCTAACTATGCAGCAAATAGGGATGACCGCATATCAATTGGTGGATTTGTTTTATTTATAGACGACGTACCAATTACCTGGCGAACATTCAAACAAAAATGTGTTAGCTTATCCACAATGGAAAGCGAATACATTTCTTTAACTGAGGCTGCTAAAGAGTTAGTCTGGGTAATTCACATTTTCAATGAACTTTTAAAAATGAATGTATTAGATATAAAATTTTCTAGCTTTCTATATTACGACAATCAAGCTTACACTAATCTTTTGTTTTAAGAATAATAGAAAACTTTAGGCTCTTTGAAGCTTCTTTAAGAAATGTTAAATAAATCAAAGGTTTCTAGCTTCTGGTCATACGTGAGAGGCGGGCCATTGATAGGGAAATACGCATTTCCTCCTTGGTTATTCTCTCGCCTGACCGCTCAGCTTTTCCCCCGCCAGACGGCAGTGTAATTTCAGGCGATTAATCGTGAGGTAAACTGAGCTGAAGTTACTGAGCAGTTTTATGCAAATCTGTTAGTAGTATATATAAAGGCGGTTTGGCCGAAAGTTGACGGCTCTCTTGCGTACTTGATGTTTCGTTTGTAGTATGCTTTTATGTTTTAAATTTCTTGAAGTATTTTTAATAAATCTTTTTTTAAGTAAACGCTGAATGTTATAATTCTTTTAAAGGGCTATTGTTTTTCCACTACTCTGCTAAACATGTTTAAATTTTGGAAACGGAATATTAACCTCAAAGACAGGAATGGTAGAATATGGGACATAGATGCAGAACTTGAACTAGTAAAAGATTGAGCAGAAAATCCTGGTTACTGGAGATCAAATATTTTCTCATAAGGCATTTTTTCTTTTTGAATAGACTAAACTAATCAAAATACAAGAAATTTAACGATGTCCTGTTCAGAGTATGCGAAAAAGAGAAACTGGTTGGCCTCAAGCAATACTCTAAACTATGGTAAGAATCAGATAGCAAACAGCCAATTAAAGCTCCCCATCTTTGCAGACCTAGTCGGTCCTAATTTCATTGGCAAAACACAAGTTGAACCACTATTTTGAGGTAACTACTGAAAAACTCTAGGGGATTAAAGAAGCTATTTAGTAGAGTTGGAAGGTTATTGCATTGAACGTCTTAGATGAGAATCCGAGAAGCCTGATGCACCTTTTAAAACTGAGTTTGAAAAAGAAAATCTAAAGTATGAGGTCATTCTGTAAAAAAAACGTAAAGAAAACGTCCGAGTTCTGAGACAGAGGGCAAAAACTAAAACCATAGCTTGCTGTGGATTAAAGACGATACCACTATCATCTGATGAGTCAGAAATGGTCCTCCTCCACAAGGAATGGTTGGGAAGCTATTGAGGAAACAGTACTCGCGGCATCGACATTTATTTATATTAGATTCTGAAGAATTCATTAGAGATCTTCCGTAATATCAGCGTTTTCAGGTATTACAAGTATAGTTCCTGAAATAAGTACTTGCACTACTTATTTATGACTATAATGCAACTAATAAGGGATAATTACTTATGCGTATAACAGAGCAGATGTCATTAAAGGATTCGTGGTTAAGATGGTTCACCTTAGCTGAACTGTTATATTTTATAACATTGAGGCTATTTATCCAGAAAATTCCTAGTACGAACGTTTATTTTATGCTAGATACACAAAAGCGCACAGTGGGAAACTTGTATTCACAAACTACTATTGCTATCCCTTACCTCAGTTTACTATTATATTCTATCCTCCTTACCTTGTAATTCACTAATGAATACAGAGCTAAGCTAAGTACTCGCAATGGACTTTCAGCTGACATTGTCTCAAAATGATAAGTAAACTAGGATCGTAATGCCATTATTCAGTATTACTCATAATGCCACCAGTTCACATGAATAAATTATGGGATTAAATAGTAAACATGAAGCTAGTTTTACAAATAGGCTTCACGTTTATATAACACCCTAATTTATTCTCGAATTCCCCTTATTCATTGAAATAATTATAACAATTCAATATGCGTCACATCTGTTTACCACCTAAAAGCACTCTCAGACCTCTTCCATAGCCCTATTAAGAGCTCGAGATAAGTTTGTTGTTCAATAGTAAAAGTCTATGCCCCGGATTATACTGAAATGATATTTTACGTCTGGTGTAACATGGGCGGGAGAAAAGAAAATCGAGGAAAGGGGTGCAGCAGAGTGTTAGTTTGGAATTAGAAGAGTAATGTCACTATAGTTGCCTCTTGGAATTGAAAAGGCGGGGATAGGGGACAAACCAATTTAAAGAATGTTAAGTGCTAGCTGCCATCTTGATTAGGGTTTGAGCTAATCAGAGAAAGTCGTCTTGAGAATAAAAGGCTCAATTACGAAAAGCCCTGCTTGTATCTCTTAATTATGGTGAACATAGTAAAGAAAACCCAAATAGTTTTATAGGTACTGTTGAACAGATTGAAAGAAATATTTTTTTCAAGTGTTCTTCATCTCATATTTTATTCACACCACAACATGTTCAAAACACGTTCATTTAAAATTACTGGTAACACAATTATGAATAACTCTGATTATTGAAATAATTGTATCCATGGGCCGAGGAAGATACTTAATCCTAAACTTTTCACCAATTCTGATCTAATACCATAAGGGCACCCTAGTTAATATCTAATGAATGCAACTTAAAGTAGCTAATTCTTTAGTTCCGCTATAATAGAATTGCCATAAATTTAAAAACTAATGAAGTAGGGGTGTACTGTCATGATATTTATGTACTCCCCCTCTCAACACAAGGTTTACCGATTGCTTATGATTTTCAAAAAGATTTACAATACTATTCAAGTTATTTTATAATTAAATGCATCCATTTTGTTGCTGTTCGCGAAAGGGAAAAATCAGAATCACAGGTGGTGGCGATGTCTAGTAATGGTGTTGGCGATATTAGTCTAAGTAATTGTGTTTATGAAAGTAAAATTGAACACCCCTAAACGGTATACATACTTCGAAAGTAAAGATATCTATTGAACCAATTTTTAAATATTTATTCGTAACCCAAATCTTACTCTTTACACTGAAACCTTGCGAACCCTTAATCCATTGCTGACGTAGCTATAGTAATTTCAATCCTTGGGATACTGTCGAAAAGTTGTGTGATGACAGAGATACATGAAAACTTGCTGCAAACAAAGGAAATTTACTACCATTCCCTATTACTCTAACTTCTTATTTATTTGAAAATTTGCTGAAATAGTTTCACTTTAGCTATTCAGGAGATCTTATTTGGGATGATGTTATTAGAAGATAAGACAACTTGTAGAATCAAGGCCGCAGAACGATCATCTTGCAAGAAAAAAGGAAAAATGACTCCCGAATTGAAGTAGTTACCGAATAGCTGCAAACTTCCGAGGACCAGTCAGGAAAACTGATGCCCATAGACTTAGTCTTATTCCGCTATACCTTTTTTTCCGAATGTTAAAAATTAAAGTTAAAAATAAAAATTATGACCAAATCAGTATCAACAACAACGATAACATACAAAAAGCTTACGAGTTAAGGACATTGATGAACCTTTAACATTATAAATCATAAACGAATGGTATGGATGCAGAAGTAGGGTAGAATAAAATAGGAATTATCAGCGTAATCAGCAAAATCTTCAGGGAATCTTCAAACTGAACTAAATAGCAAGATTTTTGTCCATAGTTTCCCTAACAGTCAAGATAATAGCTCTTTCTCAAACTAGAATGAAGTACTGAAATCAATTTCAGAGCTCAATCGCACATTTATGAGCCTTAATGAACTTATAACGGCCCTGAATTTAATTCTTTTTAGGTCTCACATTTGAAACATTCAGCTGAATCGTCTTTGTAGGCTTCAATAATCAAGAACTATATAAAGTACAATTAAAATCAGATTTATTGGCAGATGAAGATAGATGTGCAGAATCACTCTCAAGCAGTTATTACAAATAAGCAAAACAACTGCACCATTCCTCTACCTTGTATAACTACTTTCGTTAATAGTATGGTAACTATGAAAACCACGTTGAATTCATTGAACGAACTATCCTTTTATGCCCTCTACCGCTGCTTGATTTAGGGCGTGATGTCATCAAAAACTTCTGGAGTGAAGAAATAGAAATATAGGAAATTACCTAAAAATATACAGGAAGAAAACTACTAAAATATAAAGAACGTGCACTGGGTCTACTCATGTCAGTCTCACTCGTAATACTTCAATCAGTAACATGTTGTAAAACAAGAATTAAAGGGAAAATAAAAATCAAGGGCCCGTGCTCTTGTTTTCTTTACATTCACATATCCTCTTTATTGAAAAATATTGTCTGCCAGTGCTACAGTTCTGCTGCATCTTTCAGCTGCTTTAAAACGTTGAGTGACTGTCTGAATTATTTTTTCAGGGGAGTCATAGAGTATTAGGGCCTGTTCACATAGGAGTCCGTTGCGTTGCGTTAAGGAAAAGATGACGTTGAGACGAAAATAAACCAATCATAGGCCTCCAAACGATTAGGAATGAAATTTTTAACGCCTATGATTGGTTTATTTTCTTCTCAACATCATCTTTCCCTTAACGCTACGCAACGGACTCCTATGTGAACAGGCCCTTACTTATTTGGTCTACGTTAGCGTATATTGGTTTTTGCTCACGTCACAGGCGTTTTGTGTAGTGTGGTGTAGTGATCATAGAGGGGCCTTGAACTTAAAGGAAAATTTGCTAGTCCTTCAATTAAAGATAAATGATTCTCAATTTTTAAACTATCCTAAACCTGAAAATTACAATCTATTTTACTGTGATCATAACATAGCCTCTGTTTATCCATTGCGATTTGAATATACTGACTGGTCTCCATTATTTGATGAGTAGCTTTTATCTTGAATTTAGGTGCTTTATCTTGATCATGGAACAGTTTATCTTAAGTAGCTGTAATGGTAAATATGTATATTGAATGAAATATATAGTATGAAAGATTCAAGTATATTTATTATAGAGATAGTAACAGTGTATTGTGAAAGTGATATATCGTATATTTGTATTTTGCTATAGTGATTGTAATAGTGTATTTGAAGAAGTGATAAATCGTATTTTGTACTAATATGGAACTATTTTGTACAGTTGTTTAGTGTTTTAGTCTGCAGTTTGTTTTGGTGTTCCTTTCGTATCAAGCTGCTATCAGTTTGCTAATATTGCTTGCAAACTACTGCTGTAATGATAAATATATATATTCTGATTGAATTAGAAAGTCTGCAAGTTTCCGGTACAATTAAATAATGGTGTTTGCCATAGTGTATCTGCAAAAAGTGATATATCACATAATTTTGTTTTAACCTGAATCTATATTATACGGTTGTCTCGAAAATTAAAGTTCTTTGTTTAATGTTCCTTTTCGCAGCAAGATGCTATTTATTTTTTATTACATAAGTGCTATAATTTTGTTTATTAATAAAGGTGAACCGAAGAATTAAAATATATAGATGGCATTATGGTGGCTGCAATAGGTTGAGTTGATAAATTCTGTATCAGTTTGTTTACGGTTATCATTGGTTTATATATTCTCGGCAAGTTGTCTAGTTTCACCTAAGTCGTTTTTAGTTTAGTTAGGATGGCTAGGGGTCGGCTTGTTCCTTTACGAACATTCTCCGAGCTGGATCACTGTCGAGCGACAGGTCATCAGTAAATTAAGGCCGCATACCCAGAGTGGGGCGGCAGTCCATTTGAATTATCTAAAGAAGAAAATTTTACGGACTAAAAATAACTATCTGGATTTTTCGTGGGGTCTCATTTGTAATGGTACACAGAGCAACATATCCTTGATGAAGTGGTTCTAATCTCAGAATTCTCAATGAGTGCTCCTATTATTTTAACAGCATTTAAGTTGACCCTTCCTGCAATGTTTTATTTCCGATGACACATATCCATATTAACGTTCTTAATCGCCAGTCGCGTACACATTTACTTTAACAAGATGGGCTAGTCAATGCCCTTTATCTGATATTTAATTGGAGCTCCGTTAGCGAAGATTGTAGTACATAAACACATCATTAACTGGAGGAGTTGGGTTTTAATAGAATTAGTTCTAACCAACAGAAAAATTGTCTGGTATGATAAGGAAGTGGCATTTACCATTTGAGATTTCAGGGTATCTTAGTAAATAGATTGAAATTTCATCGGGCTGCATGGCCACGACTAGGAAATAAGCGGGGGACACGACTGGATATAAGACATTTAATTGTCGCATTGCCGGCCGGCTAAAAAACCCGCTGTTAACTAACCTCTAAATCTAAATCTTTCGTGCCTCAAGCGATTCTTCATGAACAAGCTTTAATACCTCTAATCGTAGGGACATTGTAGTTACCTTGCGAATTCAGATTATAAAATAGCTTATACTTAATATCGGAATCGATAACCTTCGACTGCAAGTCCAAACTTTACATGTAAAAAAATTACACATTTAAAATTTCGGGATCTTGTTTTAACACCTGTTCGAAGTACGATTTAACCTATTAAGGTACAGGACGGGAGTGACCACATGTGTTACATAGTTAAGAATGTTTCAATTCTAGGATTCGTGAAAGCGGCCTCACTGTCGAATTTTTAGCTTCTAACTTACGTTCAAATATTGACGCCAAATTATTTAAGAGAAATTCGTTTACATGATTGAAGTAACTTTTATGAAAAAAGACAAAATTATTTGTACTTACTACATTCTGCTAGGTTTAGTGCTCATGAGGAGTTGCCTATGGTGCCTCATCTTTCCTGAATGTCATTCGTGATCCGAAAAAAATGCCTCAATGCAAATTGTTAAAGGTTTATCGTAATGAGCTTGTTAAATTGAGTGCTGATGACGATTTCGTCTTGTAAAGTTTCGAACGTCTTGGGTCTCCGAACTCAACATGCATCTTGCTTTTCTTTTTTTAAACAGAGAATAAGACTCAGCAATCACTGCAAAATCCTTAACGTACGGTAACAAAACGCGACACTCAGAAACAAGGAAAATAGCTTGATTTATTCAAATGATTTTTTTAAAAACCGCGCTTTAATTTTTTGGGTTACCCTCACGGGTAATCCTAACCCAAGATTAGGGATTTGAAGGCATGAGAATTAATTTACATTGTCAGCCAAGTTTTTGAGTGTCAAAGACATGCTGGTGCCACTGATGTCCTCTAAATTAAGAATCATATCCCTATTCCATAAATTTCATGGTTACTGGTGTACTCTGACGAACTAAGGACATGGGAATGACTTAAAAATCCCTTGCTTATAGGTGGTTGATTTACGAATATTATGCGTGTCAAGGGTGAGTTAAAGATATCCCTATTTAAGTATAGCGTTTTAAACATTTTGATGAGGGAAGGTTACGTAAAGCCTCTAAACATAAGGGCATTTAGGAAGATTTGTATGAGCGTTTAACTTCATATTATTTATAATCCTTTAGCCTTAGGATTCGTGTTTTGCATGACAATACTGAGATAGAAAAAGCCGAAGAAACAATGCTTTTCGAACATACCCTGACCGTATGTCATTTACTTTACAATGCTCAAATGATTTCAGAAAGATATGATTATCTATTGTTTTATGGAGAGTTACTATATTTGTTTACCTGATTTGTCTGAAATAACACCAGGAAAGATTAAAAATGCATGTCACCTTACCTGCCGGTACGGGAGAAAGCTGACTCTAAAGGAATAACTGGCATCACAACAGACATTCACAGACTTTCTTGGTACCAAAGTTCATTTGAGTCTCTTGTTTTGCTGGAGGAACGTCATCAGTTCTTGAAGTATTCTTTTAAAATAAATTAATTCATTTGTTGAGAAAGAATCATTACATGACACTGATGGTTCCAGAAGCGAGGTTAATGTACAAGATAACGTAGCTATAGCCAATGCAAGGTGTGAAGTACACTGGTGAAATAAATTAAGAGAATTTGCATATTTTATCGAATTTCATGAAAGAACTGAACTGAATGTAAAACCACTGCTTCTAGACAAAAATGCAAATCTTCTACGTCAAATAGTAAGCGTACACGTGTGGTAGACGGAGCCAGTAGAGAAACAGGCTTTATAAGCGCACGTAAGTTAAGACTCATTTCGTTCGCTAGCACACCTCGGCGAATTTATTGGTGTTATTTTGCAGCAATCAGTTAATTTATAATTGTAACAGTAAAATTGAGTAACCACCAACGTTTAGATGATCGAATGAGGTGGCGAATTGTGGGGAGGCTAGAAGCAGGCCAATCTCAAGTCCAAATTTGTAGAGAGTTCAATTTAATGCCCAGCGTTGTGTGTAACTTATGGACACATTTTCAGGATACCGGATCCATCGAGAGAAAGCCTGGGCAAGGTCGTCCAAGAGCCACGACGCGACGGCCAGAGAAGATCGCCATTTGTCGATTATAGCGAGACGTAAGAGGAATGCTACAGCGTCTCATCTCTCTCGTGACTTGTATGCAGCCACAGGAACCCGTGTATCAAGGGTGACTGTTTCCAAAATACTTCATGAGAGAGGGTTGTTTGCAAGAAGACCTGATTTTTGCATCCCGCTCACTTCTACGAACAGGAGAATCCGTTTATCATGGTGCAGAGAGCATAGAGATTGGAGTATGGATCAATGGGCGACCGTTCTCTTCACTGATGAGTCCCGGTTCAGCCTAAACACCGATTCTCGCCGTACGTTCATATGGAGAGAACCAGGGACCCGCTACCTACCCTCCAATGTCCGCGAAATCGACCATTATGGCGGAGGAGGTTTAATGGTCTGGGCAGGCATCATGTGGGGTGGCCGCACACCTCTCCATGTCTTTGAAAGAGGCACTGTGACTGGTGTGAGGTATAGGGATGAGGTCTTGGAGCCCTATGTTCGCCTTTTCATGGGTGCAGTTGACCCCGATTTCATCTTAATGGACAATAACGCTAGACCACATAGAGCTCTTCTGGTCGACGAATTTCTAGAGAGTGAGAATATTTGCCGGATGGATTGGCCAGCCAGATCTCCAGACCTTAACCCTATAGAGCATGTCTGGGACGCTCTAGGGAGGGCAATTGCAACTCGCAACCCCCTCCGAGAACCATCCAGGGTATGAAAACAGCGTTGCTGAACGAGTGGGACCAATTGCCAAAGGAACTGATAAACTGCCTTATTTCAAGTATGAAATCACGCTGCGAGACCTGTATATCTGTATGAGGGGACCATACCCCCTATTAACCCATCTATTAACCCATTTTTTGTTTATTCTGCAACCGCTGTTTCATACCGTCCGACTCCAACGAGTGTTACGCACGATCATGCCTGTGTATTACAATTATTGAATGGTTATTGTTTTTGTATTGTATCAATGTATGTACATATCAAATTTCATTAAAATCGGTACAGTAGTTCTAGAGATAACCGACGAAGTCTGCAAATTCTCTTAATTTCTCACACCAGTATATATGGAAAAATTTCTATGGGCGGAAGCTTCGATAGGTATTTCGATGCCATTCTACATTGTTCAGTTTCCTCTCCTTCCGACCTCATGAAGCGATATCATTTTGTAAGTTTTACCGTAAATTAAAGCTACATGAAGAATAAATGATTTTAGAAAATTTTGTTTTAAGTAAAGGTTTTCTTGCACATTTGAGACAAGTCGAAATAAAAGAAGAGCACGAGCTAGCCACTATACGTCACCACTTAAATTGCCTAGTGATAAGCCACGCAGAATTAGTTACTGGACATGAATTCACTCTCTCTGATTTGCAAACAGGGTCTGGCCACCGTAGAGCCTCGCTTCGTATCTTGAAAGGCAGAAATAATGAGGCAATACTCGCTATCAAGCTCACTAAAAAAATTAAGCTAATTAAAAAACTGATAGTTAAAAACGAAAGTATTTGCGAAATTTTGAATACTAGATTTTAAATGCTGATTGGAATAGGAATATGGCAAGATATTGGTAACAAAAAAATTCTTCGCCACCAAAGAAAAGCCAAAGTTCAGATAAAATTACTCTCGATTGCAGGAAAATTAGGAGCACAGCTATAGTAATTAGACAGAAGGAATTTATAATTTTTGAAAAATGAGCTATAGCTGATAAAGTCAAACGAGCGTGGTTTAATTACATAGAAAAGCCGGTAGCTCAACGTTAACTTTAAATCATTAGTTGGGGAACACCAGACCAAATCGCCTATTTGTTAACTCGTCTTTCATTTCTACGGTAGACATAGCCACTGGCTTTCCTTCGATTAGAATTTTCAGAAGACATCTCGAAGGTTTCTCATAAGTGATTTCACATTATTTTGCATTGTTCTGAAATGGTGAACGGTTTTTAAGAAAACTTTTACAGAATACCAACGTCCTGCATGGGTTATTTACTTGTGGTTACTACTATGATTTATGCCTATGTTACTCCCCTTATTATTGCATTTTTTAAACTCATAAGGGGAAAGTATTTTTTTTTTAAAATTAATGAGGGGCTGTCAGACGATTATCAGACGGGTTGTCAGCCTCAATTCCTTTTCCCATAACAGTAATATAATCCAGAAGCCGATAAAAATCTCTTAATTACAGAGTTCGCTCTTACCTCCTCTACAGGGGACCTCTTGGCGTATCGTTTACTTCTAGGATTAGTATAACTTTCAACCACTATTACTCAGTAGTTTAGGCTTGTTGGGCCACAGTACTACGCCGTGAAGATATTTATAGAAATTGCTCATATTATCAACACTAGAGTCCTGTAGAAAATCTAGACAGCAATAGGAGATTACCTCTTACAGTTGAAGTCCACCCGGTGTCTAGATCATCGCTCGTGCCAGCTGTGTGTTGCAAAAATGTTAGTAATGCAACTGTCAGCCCTGCTCTATCCACATGAGACCCCAGACCTGGAAGCTAAGTAATCAGAAAGTGTCCTAGAGGTATTAAATTGGGTAAAGTGTACCTCAAAGAATTAGAATTAGTAAGTATCCCGAGAAATAAAAAATTTCCATTAAAATTGAAGTATCCTTATCTAATACAGATTTCAAGATCAGCAATGAAATTACAGAGGTAGGCTTGAAAACCGCACAGAGTACTAACGCAAACTCATCACACATCTAAGAGGATGCGGAAGCATAGAAAAACAAATGCCGTACCGGAGAAGATAAACCAACGTGAGGTTAACAGAATTCCACCCCCGCCGGTCATAGTATGTGGTCACTCGGTGCACTTCGAGGGAGAGGGTCACTGTCAAGATATCTTGGTGTGTATCTTGACAGTAGACTTACGTGGAAAAAAACACTAGTTTCAACATTCGCAAGTTCTTTAAAGCCCGTAGGGACTTAGCTCATCTCCTGCACCAGAGTGAAATGAGTATAGAAAACAAACTTCTTCTCTATAAGACTGTCCTTAGGCCCATCTTACTTTACGCTGCTCCGGTTTGGGACTCAGCAGCGGACACTCACATCCAAAGACTGCAGACTTTTTAAAATAAACCTCCGTGGAATTAGGAAAGTCAACTTGGTAATAAGGACGTAAATTAATTCGTATCCTTATTCATAGAGATTTGCATTTGAGCCCATTAGACACCATATCAAAGAACTCGCAATAAACTTTTATGATAACCTATATGCAGTAAATAATGAAGACCTAATTAACCTCCAGATTATGAACCTAGAGAATTTCCCAGGCGGCCTAAGGCCACACTGATAATAAACCCTGGGCTTGTTCCCATCCACACAGCTAACTTCCTTTCCCTCTCCTTGCTTTAAACCCCCACTCGCTACACTACTCCTAATTTTCCGAACTGTCACTCCGAACAATCAACCACAGCTCCATTCATGTTGCTCCGCCCACTGACTCATTTCCCATTAGCTCTCATCGTAGAATTAGCTGCTTCGCCTCTCATTTGATCTCTGTCCGGCCATCCTTACTCTTTGAATCTTCCTCGATGTCTCAGGTTAAATATTTTCCCCAAAATCCTCTCTCTCTCTTTTATTAATCTTTTCTTTACACCCCCAGTTATTCCTTCAATACCTACCAACCTAAACTGTTAAAACTTTTTGTAATTTAATTTAATTATTTTTTTTCCTCTCACTTTCTTCACACACATTCTCAGTACTATTATAATCAATTTTAGAGAACGGTAATCATGATAATTCCACATTGAATACAGAGGATATGGAGCTCTAGCTCTCAGGAGCCTCTAAAGTAATTATGCCTATGACTAACCAACGCGAGGCTTAATTAAAGGACAATACAAGTGAGCTCAGTCTGACTCCTCTGACCACTTCAGTAAGACTGAAGCAACCTTCTCTCTGTCCTCTCTTGTTGCTTACATACAATTCAGAACTGTGACGTCATCACTATTTTTTTCTAAAGTGATCATCTAGAAAAACCGGATAGTAACTAAACAGCTGTAAACAGACTAAATGACCCAGGGAGAAAATAAAAGATATGAATGTGTCCCGGATGTTACATAATATTTTTAAAGAATTAAACTTTAAGAGATCCCGTAAGACTAATCTTGTATTAAAAATACATATATTGAGCACATTGTTTGCAAAAAAGGAAAATTACCCTTACAATACTCTTTCGATCAATTTTTTTTTCTCACCATCAAAATATTTTCTCTCAAATCTTAATTCTTTTACTTCCCTTTTAGCAATTCTAGAGCATGAAACTTTCAGATTCAATCTGCATACAATCCCCTGCTTTTACGTTAATTGATTTAGCTTGATATACAATAGGTAATTTGGGTGAGATAGATTATGCAGTGGGGCTTCTAAGGATCGAATTCTCCTATTACCCCGGTATATACACTGACTATCACTTCATGTAATCCTTTGGTTAGGGATGCACTGATTGTAACTTAATAAGTGATAAATTAGCATGCAGGGAACAAGTTTATTCTAACTTGACGTCAAAACTTTCTCAGTTTGACGAGCAGTTAGGATGGTTAGAACTTATTCGATGTAGATTTTAAATTTAAGATGTTTGAAATTTAAGAGAAAAGCAGTAAAAACAATTACAATAGGTGACTCCCTTGTTTCATGAAGCCAATTGGCCCGAGCTAGCCTAGTAGTAGAACGATGGGCTTTGAACTGGGGATGCTCTGTTCAAATCCAACAAATGTCCTTAAATACCATCGCGTCTGGGTCATCATATTAAATCTGTGGGACCTGAAAGAGGTCAGACAGGGAGGGAGAAGGGGTGATGCCCCGAGATGTTGCCACCGGGGAATGCTCGTCAAAATTGTGGTGACACAGGCCAAGTCGGACTCCGAACCCCTGTGGTACTATTGTAAACTGGAGCCGCATTCCTCTAACCCGCTGCCTTACATGGACCTAGTCTGCAGTTGTTCCACCTAGGAGGCATAACAAAAAAAAATGCCAATAAAAATGTGTAAGGCAAGCGTATCAAACTCAATGCTGACATGGGCCAAAGAAACAATATTTAGTTTATGTGGATCGCAAAGAAAAATAAATATTCACCATCAATTTTCATAGAAACGTAGGTTTATTTCGAAAGTTAGTATAAAAAAACACCAACGATAATATTATACTTTCTTCCTGGCACTTGACATCTCTTCTCTGCTACTATATTCCCTACTTCTGGAGAAATCTTGTTCGCAGCGATTACTTTCAAACTGACCCAAAGTGAATGTCAATAATTCGGACCTGACAGGAGACATTTCCTCACATAATTGAAAATAACTACTCACACCGATAAGTACTTCCAAACATGAAATAATTTCATATGCGAATATACGGTATTTTCAGACCTTGCAGGTAAATATTTGTAAAATTCAGGAAAACAAACTTCCTGAATTGTGCCTTCAATCGGAATCACATTGTATCTCAACTACCTCCATTTGCATGGATTAGTACTGATTCTATATTTATTGAATAATCGAAGATAACAAAGAAAACTTGTTTTCCAATAATTTAAAATCTGCAAATCTTGTTTCAAATTCATTTCAAAGGTTTAAAATTTTTTCTGAGTATTTTTTAAGCGAAATATAACTTGTTTTACCCACCAATCAAATCACTTCGTACAAACTAGTGACATGTGGCATGTGGTAGTCGGCTGCTAAAAAATGCACTGCTAGTGGGGGGAAATTGTGCGCCTGTGCGCAAGGTGCGTAAGGTGACGCCATCTTACATACCGTTATATGGCTGGCCTGGGCCGTACAAATAATCGTTGAGGGCCGCGAGTTTGACATGCGTGGTGTAAGGTTTATTAAATGTCTGGCAAGGTGACTTTTAGAATAACAATCAAGTATACTAGACATTTAAGTAACAGAAATCATTACTATCTATCTATCTCTCCCTCCCCCCCCTCTCTCTCTCTCTCTCTATATATATTATTATATATATATATATATCACTCAAGAGCCAAAACATTATGACCACTCCTACATTTTGCAATGAATTCGCCTGGATCGCGTGGAAGGCACGTGATCAGGTGGAAGTGGTATTTAACTGCTGCTGGAGAGTCTGAAGAATCATTCTTTCACTTATTTCTGTGTGATGGGAAAGGCTGCGGATCTAAGCGACTTTGATAGAGGGCAGATTGTAATGGCTCGAAGGCTCGGAACAAGTATTTCCGAAACTGCACGACTCGTGGGTTGTTCGCGACCTACAGTTGTTAGTACTTATGCAAAGTGGATGAATGACGGTGAAACCAGCAGTAGACGACATGGTGTTGGACGTCCACACGCTATCAAAGAAAAAGGTCATCAGAGACTGTCTCGCATGGTGAAGCAAAACCGGAGCCAGACAGTGGCTCAACTGACAGCCCAATACAATGCAGGGCCAAGTAGAATAGTATCGCAGCACACTGTTCAGCGGACACTGTTGGATATGGTGCTACGCAGCAAACGTCCCACTCGTGTGCCTTTGCTGACCAAGCGTCATCGCCAACTGCGCCTGCGCTGGGCCCGGGAACATCGCGACTGGTCCATGGATCAGTGGGAGAGAGTTGCCTGGTCAGATGAATCACGGTTTGTCATTCATCACGCCGATGGCCGTGTCAGGATACGCCGTCTTCCATGCTAACTGTTGCTCCCTCAATGTACAGTAGGTCATACACAGGCCGGTGGTGGCGGTATTATGCTTTTGAGGACGTTCTCTTGGGCGTCTCTGGGACCCGTGGTTGTCGTAGAGCAGACCATGAATGCTACGGGTATCTGAACATCATTACGGACCAGTTGCAACCTTACATGGCCTCTGTTTTTCCAGCTGGAAATGGAATGTTCCAACAGGATAACGCCCCGTGTCACAAGGCTAAAATTGTGTTGGAGTGGTTCCAGGCATGATGCTGAATTCCAGTTAATGTCTGGCCGCCTAACTCACCGGATCTCAATCCGATAGACACATTTGGGATGTCATGGGACGGCAGCTCAGAGTTCAAAGACCACCAATTCGCAATATCTCCGATTTGCGTGACCGTTGCTTAAACATCTGGTACAATCTGTCTCCGGCCATCTACCAAGGACTTGTGGCATCCATGCCAAGGCGGGTTGAAGCTGTGTTGCTCGCCAAAGGTGGACCAACTCGTTATGACAGGTGGTCATAATGTTTTGGCTCTTGAGTGTATATACACTGCTGGCCACCCAAATTGCAACACCAAGAAAGACAAGAGATATCACAACAAAATTTATTTTGTAGATAACATGTTGACCAAGTATCAAATGATTAAATTTATAGACTTCTGTGAAGTGTGTTTTCCTGCCAAAATCAGTAGCCAGAGAAGCCGCCATTGTTGGAGATCACCACTGCCACACGGCTCGGCATTGATTCAAAGACTTTGGATGAGTTCTTGGGGTACAGCAGACCAAGCAGCTTCCACACGTTGCCAAAGTTGATCTGCTGTGGCAGCTGGGGATGGAATCGGGTCAAGCGTAGAGCAACCATGGACCACATGTTTTCTATCGGCGAAAGATCCGGAGAGCGAGGCGGCCAGGGAAGCAATTCAATCTGGCGATTGACGAAGAACCGTTGGACAATGCGTGCCACGTGTGGTCGTGCATTATCCTGTTGAAATATGGCTGTGGGCAAGCCCTGAAGGTAAGGAAGGACAACTGGCTCCAACACCTCGGAGATGTAGCGCTGGCTGTTTAAATGCCGGCAATGCGTACTAGAGGTGTGCGAGAGTGATATCCAATACCGCCCCATACCATAATACCCGGTGCAGGACCAGGGGTCATAACGCAGCTGTTCAGCATCCTCTCTTCACGGTGTCTCTAGACTCGAATGCGACCATCGTGGTGTTGCAGACGGAAGCGTGACTCGTCAGTAAAGACAATTTCATTCCATTCTGCCGTCCACATCCTCTGTCTTCGCACCATTGGCGACGGAGACGTCTGTGGTTCTGTGTCAAGGGTAGACAAAGCAATGGACGTCTTGCGGACAGACCACTCTGCTGTAAACTGCGTCGAATGGTACGCGCAGACACTGGATGATGCGTTACAGACTGCATGTGCTGTGCTATGGTTCGTGATGTGACTAAGCGATCCGTCCCTGCCATGCGCACAATTTGCCTGTCACACGTGAAGTGGTGCGCTGAGGTGGATGCGATCGAACATGCCGGTCCGTCATACCCTCCTGCATCCAACGATCACATATCCGCATTACAGTTGTTTGGTTTCGTCCAACACGACTACCGATTTCCCTGAAAGATAATCCACAATCTCGGTAGGCCACTATCCTTCCTCTGTCGAACTCGGATACTTGATCAAAAGATGATCGCTGTTTTCGACGAGGCATAATTGATCGTTTTTTGAAAAACCACAATAAAACACAATTGCCGAACTTGAAATCGTCGAAATCTCCAAGCCTTAAATAGCGCTTTGAAGTGGCGCCACAGGCGCTCGTGATGTGCGTCTGCGCTGAAATTCTAATCATTTGCATATCTCACATCCGCTAATGCATGTTGTAAATTTCATGTTATTTGCATGTTTCCTTCAGGGTGTTGCATTTACAGTGGCCAGCAGTGTATATATATATATATATATATATATATATATATATATACACACAGTTGGCTCTATGTTTAACGACTTTCAAGGGACCGTAAAAAATCGTCCTTAAACAGAATTTGTGAAAAAGTAACATTTTCCTTCCCACTTTACAGGCTTAGGACTGTCAATATATCTCTTAGTATATAGGCGTGTTTATAAATGTTATTTTAATTATTATTTTATTCGCAAAAAGTTATATTTTAAATTACATTGAAGAGATTCCAAAAATACAATAAATTAGGTTTTAAAAAAAAGTCAAAAATGATGATGTCTTTCTTTTTCGCCTGGTTTTGTTATTCTCTTTCACAGATTTTCTAAAATGTTATATATGTCTCTTCATCTATTCTGTCTTCACCTTCTTCCTTCTGTTTGATACTGTGTTTTCGTTTACTATATCTTCATAAATATGTTCTACATTTCTGCATCTGTTAAAACAGATTCATCACAGTTGTAGAAATCTTGAATTGAAACAACCTCATCTTCAACAAACTTCTCCATTCTTCAGGGGTAATGTCATCTTTGTTGATTTGTAAATCCGTACTTTGCAGTTCCACTATAAGTTCTTTGTGAATTCAAGCAACGTGAAAGCAGTTTTTATTGTAGATGAAGAACCTCATATAAAAAAAAATTCGTCGTTAAACAGAACAAGGTCGTCTTTAAATAGAATTTTTTTACGCCGGAGGGGCCGGGACTGGAAATATCGTCTTTAATAGAGATCGTCGTTAAGTAGAGCGTCGTTAAACAGAGAGCCAACTGTAATATATATATATATATATATATATATATATAATATATATAATATAGATATATATATATATTATATACATACATATATATATATTATATATAT